>VZDJ01000511.1:1283391-1369940 GCA_008694505.1 Cyanoderma ruficeps
TATATTATATATTATATATTTCATTAATCTCTTCATTAACTTCTGAAGTAAAAACTATTTTTTGAGGTTACAATTAAATATTAGTTCATTTCTAACCAGTCTTCTCAGCTGGTGCAACAGATGCCACACAACCACAGAAACTGACAATTTGACATTTCTAAAGGGCGTTATAGCAATTCGTTTGTCTGAGATGGGATTACACTGAGGGATAGAAGGTGGATGAAGGTGGATGAAAAACCACACTTCTTCAACTGCATGCCGATCGAATAGTTCTTAAAATATATTTCAACAGTAAACTTTTTTACCAGTCTTTTAAGCTCAAATTGCAATGTACTTCAAATTACATCTCCAGAAAAAAACCCCAAAATTTGCAGCTCAACTTTTTGGATCTTTCAATGGTTTTGATGACTGCCCAAGACCTGCACTTTAACGTGCATCACTGCTGCTGAGGTAACTGGCATGTCTTGAAAAGCCAGGCACAAGACAGCTGAAGCTGTATGCTAAACCCCACATACCTGCAGCTGCTGACTGATACTTATCATCGAGACTACTAGTACACATGCATATACAAGAGCAAGGGAAGGAATTGCACGGAATACTCTTGTTTATGCCTCAGCATTTTTCCTCATTACATACTGGAGTTATTATAACAGGTGGAGGGAAAAGGTTTACATCTACGTTGCTCGCAAAGCAACCACGTTGTTATCAGGAAGCTATGTCAAGCCTCAGCGTCTCCGCAGTAGGAGGAGAAACACACAAGGCGGGCTCACACCCGAGCGGACAACTCGGCCTTCACTCTAAGGCAAGAGAACACCACGCCTTCACAAAATGCCCGCTGTCCCACCACCTGCGCCGTCCGCCCCCGCTCCTGGCCACGGGGGTGCAGCGGCTGCCGGCCGAGCATGGGGGCCCCGCCGCCTCCGCCGGGCCGGGGCACGGGCACTCCCCGTGGCGCTGCTGCTTTCTCGGGAACACCGGCAATAAGTCACTCCAGCGCTCCGAGCAGCCCCGGCGCCAGGGCTGCGGCCGGGCCGCCCCTTCCCCCGCGGGCGCAGGTGCCTTCCGGCCCCCGCCACGGCCCTACCTGCGAGAGCGGGCCGGCCGCAGGCCAGCAGCAGCGCCAGCAGCGCCAGCAGCGCCGGCCGCAGCAGCGCGGCGGGCACGCCGGCCATGCCGGAGCCGCGGCCCGGCCGGGCTCTCCCAGCGCGGGCGGTGGTCGAGCCGCGGCGCAGCCCTGGGGAACGGCGGGGACTGTCACCGCCCCGGGCCGCGCTCCCCGCCCGCTGTCCCGGGACGACCTCCCCCTCCTCCGCTCCTTCCCGCCCTCCTCATAGCGCAGCCCCTGCGCCGGCCCGCCCCCTCTCCAGGGGCACCGGCTTGGGACGGTTCTTCGCAGCCTTCACGGCTGTGGGTTAGTGTGTGTTTCGGGTGGCACTTGCCCACGTGTGGGTTATAGCTGTTGTCAGTTGTTCACCCACTGCACACCCTCTGTCTCCGTGTCCTGCCTGTCGCAGTGGGAGGTGGCTCTGAACAGAGTAACCCCAGAGTAACCCCAAAGTAACCCCAAACCTTCCCCTCGGCTGGCTGGACCATCTCCATCCCTCAGTGTTTGCATGCTGTCCATAAAGAAACACAACACACTGCTTTAGGGAATAAACATGTTACAGGGAGACCAAACAATAGTTTGAGAAAGTGGGATGATTACAGAATCAATTAGACTGGAAAAGACCTCTAAAACTGGGTCCAACCTATGAACAAACACCACCATTTAAATGCTACCATGCCACTGAGTGCCACACCCAGCCTTAAACACCTTCAGAGAAGGCAACTCCACCATCTTCCTGGGCACCCCATTCCTCTGTCTAATCACCCTTTTTGTGAAGAAGTTCCTCCTGGTGTCCATCCTGAACTCCCCCCCTTCCACAGCTTATCATCCTGTTCTCTCATCCTGTTTCCTGGGAGAAGAGGCTGACCCCCACCTGGCTACAACATCCTCCAATCTAGTTATAGTGATTAAATCTTATTATAACAAGTACACGTCCTAAATTAGAAAAAATATGCAGTTCACACCTCCTCACTGGTGTCTTGTGCTTAAAACGACCAAGTGTCAGCTTAGAAAATGTTTTTAAAGAGCACATTTGAGCTAGTCATTTATAAGCCTTTAGTGCACTTAATTCAAATATGCAGACATGCCTTGAGTTACATAAATCATCCATGCAAGGAAGAGCCTTGCAGTCCTAAAATTTTCTGCGATTTTATCAGCTGGCAGGGTGCATTGCAATGTGTCTCAACAGGTCAGTTATTTTTTTAACTTGTTACTCCCTTACACATAGGACTGGAATCTGACCTGAAATCTGACACTAAGCAAGCAAAGTAACTGAAATACTAAAACTGAAAAAAAAAGAAGAAAAATTGTGATGGCATGAATATCTTTTCTGGGTCAGCTGTCTGGCTGTTCTCTTCCTTTGAGGTTTGCAATCATCATTTAGTCTAGATTTTTCTCAGAAAATTTTGGCAGGCTTTCCTATCTTTACATTTTTAGAATAATGTATGTGACAGCAAGGAGAATCTGTGCCCAGCTGGAAATCATGGGGAAGGATCTTCCCCTAAATATCACTATTAAAGATCTCAAAGGCAGAGAAGCCTAACAAATTTCATTCACTTCAGACTGGCACTCAAAAAAGATTTGTGAAAACCTGGAGAAGGTATTGCAAAAAGGCAGATATTAAAGATGTGAACAAGAAGGTCAAAAGGGAGATTTAATGTGGGATAACAATTCATAGCATGACTGATGCTGGAAATGCATACTTCCAGATGTGCATCAACAAACCCCTGTGCTGCAGCAGGGAAGCCAGGGGAAAAGTTTTGCCTTTGCATCATTCATGAGTTATGCAGGTGTCACTTAACATATCCCTACCCTGTGCAGAGTAGTTTGCAGGGAAAGTCCTTGGATTGTACTTCAGAAGGGATAGCATCACTTGCACTGTGGGCTTTGAGAAGTAATAGTCAAAAGATACTGCAGCAAGGTGCTTGAATGAGGGGCACAAGGCAGGTGAAAGAGTATCCCGTACATGAGAGGGGTTTTAGGGCTAAATGCAAAGACAGCAAGGTAGGGAGTATGAGGGCCCTGGTGAGGCACATGTAGGAGGACACTGTGCAGGCTGGAGGCACATCTATGCTGGACCAGATCACCACAGAGGTCAGAGTTCAGAGAAAAGAAATAAGCAATGTTGCTAAAGGTATTACATTGCATGCTGAGCTACCAAAACTTTGTGAAAAAGAAGAAGACATAATTTTTAAAATACCTCGTGATTCATAGTAGACAATGAAATTTGGGAACATGATGCAGTTATTTTAGGTAATCTATTTCATGTTATAGCTACCGGTAAAGTCACAAAAATGTGATCGGTCTTTACTGAGTAACAGCAGGAATCACTGAACTAATATTTTCTTTAAAAAAAATTTTTTTGTATGCTCATTTCAAAATTGGATTTTGTCCAAAGAAAGACAATTGACTCTGAAGCCAGAGAAGGGACTGACAGATCTGGGATTGTTCAGTCCAGAGAAGAGGAGGTTCAGAGGAATCTAATCAATGATTGTATCAATGTCTATGACCAGGTGATGGGAGCATGTGAAAAAGAGGGTGTAGGACTTGTTATGGGTGTCCAGGGAAAGGACAAGCACAATTAAGCCCAAACTGAAATAAAGGAAATGGCATTTAAATCCAAAAAAATCTTCTTCTTGGGATAAAGCAGTAGAACAGGTTGCTCCGGCAGGGCCTCTATCTTTGTTCATACCCAAAATTTGAGAGGGCACACCCCTGAGCAACCAGCTGGCAACGGCGCTACTTTGAACACAGTGGTTGGTCTGGACAGGCTCCAGAAGTACCTTCTCATCTCAACTGTTCTGTGGTGGTGTGACTCAGAAATTTTCACGGGCATTTAAAACAAACATTGAGACTTCTGAAAAGAGAAAGACCACATCTTGAGAAATGCCTACATGGCTATAGCTTTAAGGTATATTTTCTTAAGCCATTCAGGATTTTCCAATCATGGGTCCTACTTGCTTTTAGTAGAACATAGCTTTCTAAAGAAATGTGTTAAAGATTTGGATAAATACTATTCCTGTTAAAAAATACTTCATGATTGTTAAGCACCATCGATCTACTTCCTTTTTTATTTCTGCATTTCCTGTATGTGATCTGGGGGATTTAAAACTTTTTTCTTCCTTTTTATAATCTTAGGCATGTATTATTCAAGGATTTATTATGTCTTAAAATCACAGCAGGATTTGTTGCCTACAAAAAATTCCAATCATGGAATGGCTCCTGTATGCCAGCGGCAGATCCAGTAGATGATCTCAGTGCTGAATAGTTCTGTGCAAACGTGAAAAATTATTAACTAGTTGACAGATTCTTTCCTAATACTGATGGAGATCTCCTTGTTTGCATCTGACAGCCTATCAGTGTAACAGTTTCTTTTTATTTTATTTGGTTGGAAAAAAGTTCCTTTGAGAAGACGGGAATTTTGTGCGGTGTTAGGAACCACTTTAAAAGTTAGTTCCTATTTAATTGTCGACGAAGGATATGCAAATTGCAAATTGCATTTTTGCTCTTTGCAAATTGCTGCTGCAGACAAGATTTCCTTAGGGTTCCCATAGGCTTTCAGACAATTAGGGGGGAAAAATACAATACCAAAAACAAACAAACAAAAATCCGCCACCAAAGGTCTCAACGTATTTTGAAACAACTTCTATCTCTTTGAGTTTGGTTAAATGATGCTGCAATTGCAGTTGTGGGTAAGTGACACTTAGCCAGCATGCCTGGATAAATCTACTGGGAACAACTGAGCACTGGTTATACTGTGTCAGATGGTAAATACCGAAGTTGGATTTCGAGAATTGTCGCAGTGCTCTGGACCTCTCACTCTGGCCAGCCCTGGCACTACGGCAAGTGAGGTACCTTCCAGTGATGGGATCACCTTCAGGATCCTGTGGGACTTGGTTTGTCCTCAGGCTAGAGACAACATGGCAGGAGAAAGAAAGAGGGAAACTGAAAAGTGTTCACCAGACTGGGTTTATTGCCCCACAGGGGGAACATCCACAGCAAGGGACATCTGCCCAAGCAGCACCTCAGCAGCACAGGGCGCACACTTGTGCAGCAGCTTTTATTCAGGGGTAGAACAGGGGGATGGGTTCATCAGGGATCCAATCAACTAGGACACAGGAGTAGCTCTGAACATAACTGACATATAGAGTACCAAATCAGGGTGATGTGGGAGGGGGAAGCTGGGATCCTGCCCAATCACTCGACGCTCTCCCTAGAATTTTCCAGACGCAAGGAGGCGTCCTGGAGTGATGGACCGGACCCGGGGGTTATGTAACACAGTAATTGACATATAGCTAACTGTAACTAGGCAGTAATCAAAGAGAAGTAACAGAAGGGGTACATGGAAAGAAACCCTTACAGAAAAACAGCATACAGATGGAACAGGAATACTTAATAGATATAACTATAGGGATGCACTGCCACACAGAATGGAGGTGCAGAGGAGTGGAAAGCTTCTTATTATTACAGATATGAAGTAGTTGTGCATGTATGCTCTGTTGCCTGTCAAAAGCGAACAAACTTTCAGTGGTCTATAAAGATTCTGGCTGGAACGACACTAGAGGGAGTCCTGGTGCTGCAAGAAAATAATTTTCCTGTAACAATTCCTTAAGTAAATAGTGCCTTATAAATGAAAATGTTGAAATAAAGCTTCTGGGAAAAATAAAGGAGCTGTTAATTTAGATGGGCTCAAACAGCATTTAGCTTTTAAATTCTAAGATTGCAATGATTCATTAATACAAGTGAATTTTTAAGGGCACTTTTAATAAGAGCTTTTTTTTTTCAGCAAAAAGTGTATTTAAAGTCAGTATTCAAAATTAATCTCTCCCATTATTGTTCTGGTAATTTAAATTATAAGGGACCTGTTCTACAAAGCTATGTTCTTCTCATAATACCTAACTGAAGACTTAAGATCAAGAGGCTCTAAGTTTTCAAGTTAGACTGAAGAGTTTTATTGAAGTCAATGTCAGTTGCTAGCTCTCAGCATCACATTTGCAATACAAATAGGTTTCTCAAAGTTCCTTTGTGCATCCCACAAGTTACTGTGGCATGCTGGTCCATGGATGTTCCTAAACCATGTTAACAATTTTGACAATTGTAGGTATCTGAAAACAAAATCATATGCATGCAGGACTGGAAGTCCTCAGTAGCTCACAATCATAATTTATCATGTGTCTCTGGGATTGGGAATATTTATTGTGATGTAGGAGATCCTAAGTTATAAGTCTAAAGCAAGGCAAAGCTCTATACTCTGAATGAAGCAGAAGGAAGACATAGGCATAGGGATCAAAATGCTTTCTTTCCTTCTTCCCCGTGCCTCAAACCTCTTATTCTGTTTTGGCTACTCACCATATTCTTGTCCCCTCCAGGATCTCACAGAATGAGTGCTCACAGAATGAGTGCTCACCTCTTGCTCTTCTGATGTTGAGGGAGCAAACTGGGGAGCTCTGAGATTGACCCAGGCACTCAGGCATAGATCATCCAGGAAAATAAACCCCTCTTTTTCTGCTACAGTGGCATGGTCTGAGAACATCAACACAGGAATCAGCACATGAGGCTGCAGCTAATTGGGAGGAAGAGGTTTGGAGAACCTAGAGAAGAAATTGATGGGATGATCCTGGTGGGTAGTGGTGCCCTTTTCCTGTATGGCAGTAGTGTGCCTTTGAGACCAAGCTGCTAAGTGGCCAGCCCAATGGAGATCCCCACTGTAGTAATGTTACCAGGGCAAGAGAAAAATCACAGTCATGAGGGCAGGCTATATAGCAGACTTTTCTCTCTTAAGCTATTAATGGGGTAAAGGTTTGCTCATCCTCCTTTTTTCCTCTGTGGCTGGTAAGTTACATCAGTTTGCAGCTGTGCACATCTTCAGGTGTGCAGTGGAGGATCTGCTGTCCTCACTTGCTGTCCTCATATTCGTGCTTGAACTGTCATGGCTGCTCAATTGCACTAGTGAAGGCTGCTCTTTCTACTAAAGCAATAGAATTTTAGAAGAGACATGCCACAAAGCAGTATGTGAGATGCTGCCATGGCATAGTCTGCCTTATTCCCCATGGGATGAGTGCTAACAAGCACAGGACACTTGCCCTGTAATTTCTCCTAGTCACAGATCAAGCTGTCATTATTTTCTAGCAACACAATTACTTAATTTACAGAATATGATAACTGGTATTGTAGCTTGTGTATTAAGTATTATTGAAATCAGTCTATTATTTTTAAAACAAATTAGGGAAGTGCAGTAAACAATGCAGAAGACTTAGCTTGTATTATTTTTGTTTGCTTGTTCTGCTTCACCATATGGAAAATGTGGTTCTTTAGCCCAGGTGTTTACTGATTTACACATACTAAAGAATGTGAGTTTTCACACTGCCCTTAAAAGGAACCTTCCTTTGTCCCAAGTCCAGTATTAAGTGAGTGTTGCCATTTAGTGTCCTCTCTTCTGAAAATCTGTACGAAAGTCTCAGGTCATTTCTTTCTTGGGTGCCTATTTAAAACATCCAACTCCAAAAGAGATAATCTTTCCTCAGAGATAATCTTCCAGAACTGCGAGTCTTGAAACACTCCTCTCTGCCAAAGCAAAGCAACTGTCAGTCAGCCAAAAGTCCAGCAAAGAAAAAACAGAAACAGAACTACAGCAAAACTATGCAAGTTATCTTTGCACAGGGAGGAGACTAGAATTCAGCTTTTGTGCAGGTCAAAGGAGGCAGAGGAACTCAAAGGGATGCTGCTAAAGAAAATGCTTTCATGCCCCTGCCTTCAGTACACTGAAAGAGATAAAGCAACTCCCTGGAGAGGGTTTCACATCCAGGGGAGTTGTGTATGGTCTTTCTCAAGATATTTGAAGAATTTAAATTCTTAGGTTTTAGTGAAAAATAGCATCTCATTTCACTAAATGGCTGAGTTAGAGACTCTATAGGGATCAGAGAGTGAAGCAGCTCATTTACAAGCAGTATGTCAGAATGCTGAGTAAAAATAGTCAAACAGAGAAAAAAAACCCCACACTTTCCTACTGTTTTGAATTTGGGGGCTTTTTTTCCTGCACTGATTTGTGCAGTTCACTAATACTTTTTGGCTTTTCTAGCAGTTTTTATGCCACTGCTGCAGATCAGAACCTTCATGAGTGTTGTTTGTAACTCAGTCTACTTTGGTTAGACACTTCTTTAGGAAAACAACTTATATTCCTCCACACAAATCTGTTTTTCTCAATTCTCTGTGCAAATGGTTTGGATTCTTCCAATAAAATTAATTCATCCTGGATCAGTGAGAACTGTCCTCAGTGTCGCTGTTATTGTTCTGGTGGAGGATCTCATGGTTTTTCATATGCTGTCTTTAACATCCCTAGAAGTGAGTGGTGTCTTTACAGCCCTCCTGCACTGATCCTCACATGGCTCTCATTCCTGCTGTCTTTATTAAAAAGTGCATTTGCAAATGTATTTTGTATGGCTTTGCTTTTTGGATTACTTATCAAATTGCAGCTGTAGTAAGCTCATATCATTGCTATGCAGAAAACTGTCTCTTTGTCTAAATCAATAACCTCTGTTGATATCTGGATGGGATTCCTGTCTTGCATCAGTCTTACAGAGATGCTGCTGCACTGGCTAAATAACCTCTGGCTCATGCTAGCTATTTTCACAGCCTTCACGATTTTGACTGTTTTGCTTTTACTGAAGCACTTGCATTAGGAGTAATGTGATCCTGACTTTTTTTCTGTTAGCCATGGTTACAGAACAATGTTGGCTGTGGGTGCATGATAACATAGGATGGAAGGAACCACCTGTATCATTAAATGAGACCTTCCAGCTACTGCAAACATTACCTCATATAATAATCCCTGTTATTCATTTATTGAACTCTATCTTAGAAGTATTCGGATGGGTTGGACTCATCCCTGTCCTTTATCTAATTTCATTTTTGCAAAACCACCCCTGAACATGATTGAAAACTACCGGTTTTCAGCTGAAGCTCTTTATGGGCAGCCGATATCTCCTGTGTGCCAACATTACTTTTGAATTTAAATAGTAAGCAAATTCCATGTGCTGAGCATTTTCCTCAATGTATTTGTAGTTGGCACTCTATTTCCCATCAGCCCTGACTGAACAAGCCTGCCTTGTCTATCTAGTCTCCTCTCACAAATTAAGTTTTCAATACCCTCACTGCTGTTTTCAGCCTTCTCATCCTCCTCTGCTAGTTTGAAACCACCTTTCAGAAACAGAGATGAACAGAATAATATACAGCCACTCAGACTTGGTCACAGAAAGGCTTTATCTCACACTTTCCTCTCATTACTTCACATGGTTTGGCTCTGTCTTAGACTATGGACCAGACTGTCAAATGCAAGACAAACCAATTCACTTCAAACCTGGCAAAGGAGGGGACTGCTACAACATCTGACACAGGAGATGGCTGTCGCCAGGCTGCTGTCCAGAGGCTCCAGATTTCTCTGGTTTTGTTTTCTGGTAGCAACCTCCCAGTGATGCATCAGACCAATGGAAACATTGGATTAACACCTATGTTCCCCATTCCACATGTGAGGAGCACAGCTGGCATTGGGTCTCAGCAGGGTTTACCACACTTAGCCCAACATGGAGCCTGTATACACAGTGCATTAGATTCACTATTGTAGCTCTTTAATCCCTGTAATTTGAATGTTATTGATTTTATGCACCTTTTAGAACTTGCATTCTTTTGGTTTTCTCATATCTAAACAAGTT
Organism: Cyanoderma ruficeps; assembly: GCA_008694505.1. Taxonomy (NCBI): domain Eukaryota; kingdom Metazoa; phylum Chordata; class Aves; order Passeriformes; family Timaliidae; genus Cyanoderma; species Cyanoderma ruficeps. Next base: position 1,293,205 of record VZDJ01000511.1, read on the forward strand.
GCCTCATTGAAGTTTTTCTTGAGAGCTCTGTGCCCGCTCTCTTTTGCTGCATCATTGTCGTTTATTTGTCTGGGGTAATAGAAGTGCTGTACTCCTCCCTGCATGGCAGTTTAAAAACAGTCACAGCTCAATAGTTTAGGAAAGGGGTCTGAAAAATAACAAGGAAAGAGTGAAAAGATGGACCTAGGTGTGATAAGGTGACCAGGACTGCATGCAAAATTATAACTTCATTATAATGTTTTTGTAATGGTTAATAGGGTTAATATTATATATATAGTGTAAGTTTTGCCACAGAGTTTGGAAGAATAGAATTTGAAAGCTGAGCTGTTGGCTTGGTGCTCTGGTGCTTGGGAGGATTGCATCAGATAAGAATATCTGAAAGAGTACAGGAGAGATTTTAAGTGAAGAGAGTATTGAAAAGACTGTCAAAGCTAGTGTCCTTGATGGAGCAGATGACACAAATTCAGTGACATATGGCCTTGGACAGAAAGACAGATAATATTACTAACCTAAAGGTCTGCTAGCACTATCAAAAATATTTTTGTTGAGCTTCACAGGGCTGGGATTTAATAAAAAATAATTTTATCTAATACTCATAGAAACATGCAGATGTGGGAGGTCTCAAGGTGACTTGGTTTTCAGTAAAAGTGGATTCCTAATGACTATAATTTTTGCAGGCAGCAGGAACAAGTTCTGAAATATCTTCAGGTTTTGTTGCTCTGTGGCTAGCTTGTCATCCAGCCAGGTTTCCTGATGTATCCCAGCCATGACAGCATCTTATAAAAGGAAGAGGAAGATTGTTTTAATTTTTAATCCACTAATTTCCTTAAGAAAGACAGTGTGGATTTGAAAAGCAGTGTCTTAACACTTCGGGCATGTTTGACTCATCCTGTCTGACTGATCTCTCACTGCCACAACAAACCTGGTGTGAACACTTTGTTCTGGCGTGTGGTATTTCAATTCTGAGATTACATTTTGGAAGCAGTCCTGTATCCCACTCTATTGTCCAGACTAACTGAACTGGAGCCAATTCACTCTGTGCTATTGCTACCAAAGAATGTTTCAGGCATTTGGGTGGCCCTGTGGCAGCTGGGAGAGAGAAATTCTGAAACCAGCATGAGCTACAGACCTTCCCAGCTGTAAATGGTGTCCATGGTGCCTACTCCATTTTGTCGAGTGTCTTCACTACTTCAGGTCATATGCCTGTAGACTACTATATGGGAGGTGCTGGGCTTCTACTCCCTTCCCTACCTGGTGTATAATAAGTCCATAAAACTGACCATTGCCACCCACTGGCACCGCACATAATCCCACTTTCATTCCACACGTGCCCAGACACCCCTGCAGACAGGGGCTCCAGTACTGGTAACCCAGTCATTCTGTGTTTTTTTCCCAGCTGTCAGACCATGTGCTAATCATGTATACTTCTTTTAGACTGATCACTGATGAAAGTTTGTTTCTTTGGTGTTATTTAGGTAGGAAGACTCAGTACAGAAGACACTGTACTGATGATGGCAACAATCATCCAAAGATCTTGATGGCTTATGTTCACCAAGGACTGCTTGTAAAACAAGCAATATGCATTTAGGTCCTGAGGAATCACAGGTGACAGTGGGGTTCATCTGCAAAGCCTTTCAGTGCAAAATTTTAAAAGGAAATGTTTTGAGAGTTAGTTTCTCCTTACAGAGAATCTTTTCTGGTCAGCTCAAATCTGTGTGGTGCTGTTGTTCTTCTCCTGGTGCTTCAGGCGGGCATGGGAATTACTTTTCCCTTCAACAGTTTAAAAATGGCAGATCTCATCTGGGCAGGCTACCTCCATGCTTTCTCACTGCCCTTGGGGTAGTATAAGCACTAGCAAAACTTGTGCTCTTGTTGAAGACTGGGTCTGGTGGTTGAAAGCAGTAGCTGGGCTTGGAGACCCACCTTCGCTGAACCATGGCATCATACGAGTGTGTCTGAGTTGGCTCTGAGAGCAAAAATAGAGCCAGATACGTGAAGTGCCAGTATTACTTTCCAAATTATATCCAGGCTGCCTCAGGCTTCTTTAAAGATATGTCCACTCCGCAGGGAGTTTCAAAGTAGAAATTGTTCACTGCAGCATCACTGGAGTGAAAAGGAAACAGAGATGAGTTGCTTCAAAACAGGTAGCCTGGATTCTGGTGGTCAGTGGTCAGTGGTCAGTGCAACGTCTATCTGGGGGACCCAGAAAGGACCATGGGAGGTGGATAAAAGGAAGGAATGTTGGCAGAAAGGGAAAAACATGTGCAAAGGAAAGAGAAGGGGAAGAGTGTCTCCCTTGCTGTCTGCTCTGCAGGTGGTAGATGTGTGACTGGGATAGACATACTAGAAAGAAGACTGTCATAATGAATTACAGAAGAGGTTTCACTGGCCATTTATTTCTACAGTCTGCCAGTGTTTCCCCTGAAGCTACCATAATCCAGTGACTTTAAAATTACTTCATAGGCATATCCCCAAGCTGCCAATGGCAATCCTGTTCCCCTTAAAAAGAGAGATCCTCTCCCGTCTTTTTTGTGCTCACAATGAAGTGTGATTTTCCAAGGCTCTCCATTTGTGTTCTTTGCACAGAACAATACTTTTATTGTTACATACTCTGGCCGTGCTTCTTCTGCAAACACTTTAGCTTTTAAGCACAGCATGTCTTGTTTATTTTGGCTTCCTTTGTCTTTTTACCCAACGTATTAGAAAAACAGACGTGTATCTCCATTGCACTCTGTATCCACAGCACACTGATCTGTGCCAATTTGAATCTTCTGCCACTGTTGGTCTCGTACAATTATTGAGAACCCATTGTGTCAGACATTGACAAAAACACCCTAAAACTACAAAAGTTTTGTTTTCCCAATAGTATCCCAATTTTCTCATTAACAGTGGCAGAACCAAATCTAATTCAATTCCTGCAACAAGACCTCAGGCCTAAGCACTTACATAGTTGTTTTCTGCAGAGCAGCCTCCCTGCAGAGACTCCTGCGCCATCCTCAGTCCTTGTGGTGTGACACCACTGAATCCAGTTGAACTCCAGTGTTTGAAAACTGCTGACAATAAGAGCAGCATCAGACCCACCTAACTGTGTGTGTTTTACATGTGTCTGTAATTTTTTCCATCCCAGTCCTGTCCTTGTTTTCAGGTCTGTTCCACCGATGGTCATAAAGTGTAATGCTTGATATGTCAATACAGATTTTTTTGTTGTTGTTGTAGTTATTAAAGAATTCTGAGTTCCGAAAGAAAGCAGTCAGTTGCCTTCCTTTATGTGAATACTCTTTTTCATATAGCAAAAACAGGATTAGTCATTTGATACTTGATATTTGAGTTGTGTTATGTTGCAGTCTTTTTCCCTTAAACACAATGCTACACAAATACCTGTTGTTCTGACAATCAAAATCCATCTATTGTAAAAATGTCCTTAACATTTGGGTTTGCTTGAAGAGGTAGCTTTAATCCTCTGTCTGACAGTCAAACAGGAATTTTTTTTGCATGGGTAACCTAGAAACTATTTCACAGCATGACTTCAGAAACAGACCCATTGAGAGCACTGCTTTCTCTGATATTTAATCTTCTTTATAAAATATTCCCCCATCTGTGTAGCAGTCATCAAAAGGGAAGTAAATAACAAAGGGAGAAATTTACTTCTTCTGTTATTCTCCTTCTTTGACAGAATCACAATGCAGGGAGTGCATGACTGAGCCCTCCATCTTCCAGCAGAAAGAAGAATTTCTTTTGTGCTTCCAGTCCTCTTACCTGAAAGTGTTGAGCATTCAGTACCTCCTTTCAGTTCCAAGACAAACTGCTTCATGGCCAGTTGTTTTCAAAAAGCTGACATCTTCTTCCCCTGTCTAGAAAACGGAGTTAGGGATTGTACAACTCTTAACCAAGGAACTTAACCTCTTGTCCCTGTCTCAAAACTTCTAATTCCCCAGTTGCTGCTGTTTTGGGTGATCAAGCTAAATGTTTAACACTTCCTTCTTTGTGTTTCTTTTCAGTGGAAAGATTCACATTTAGACGTCAGTGTTGCCAAAGAAACCACAAAGTCACTGGTCATTTCTGTCTGTGAAATTGCAGAGTAACCATATAATTCTGCCTATGCTGGCTAGTGAGGATAGGCACATGCTAGGACCAATGTGACAGACGCCACTGCAATATCAGGAAGAGAAAACTCCTGAATTGTGAAAGGAGAGGCCTTGGAGACCATTGAGACTTAGGAATAGATGTCAATTAATTAATCACTAGAATTTGAACATTACAGTAATTTGCTTTTCCACAGAGAACTTGTGAAAACTTGTAACAGACTAACTGGATCCCAAGTCCAGCTGAGATAGAATTTGCCTCTGTTCTGCTTCAGTGATTGTAGCAATGATGATTTATACCATCTGAGCATTTGAGTTCATGTTGCTGTTTCTAACCATAGTGAGAAAGGTATATTCCAGTGAGCTGAGTATCATAGCGTGCTGGAGTTTAATTATTTTTCTGTTTCTAGCTCCTCACTTTCTCTTTGTCTTATTAATACTATAAGCAACAGCAAAAGTAATATGAAAAATGTGCAAAAATTCAGATACAACATTTTGTAAGTAGTTTTTACAAACTTCACTTGCTGAAACAGGGACACAGTAAGTTGATAAGTTTATTTGTTGGCAAATATTTTCTTAAATTTGGAAATATTATCCACTCTTCTTGTCAAGAGATAAAAATCTTAGATTCATTTTCCAGTGTGAATGTGATTCATTCCTGATATTTCTGTTGACTCATCCCTCGTTCTTACCTTGTCTTCTTCAAATGTAAATGGGAAAATATATGCAGCGTCTGTCTAATTCTCAGACCTCTATTGGTACATAGATAAAACTCACTATGTGTTTTAAGAAATTCTTAGGAAGCATGCAAGGCAGTCACATTGTTCATGCAACAATGGAGGATAATGTTTGAATAAAAGTTGTGGCATATTTGTTTGTTATCAATTTTCTCAACACACCAAAAATAGTCAAATAAGCAGTTAACTCTGAAGTGTTTGAGTCTTAGTTATGTTCTTGTAGGATGGTGAGAATGATCTTGTCTTTCAGTTAGGGAGCTAACTCATGTAATATTTTGGATCTACTTTGGGAAAGAAAAGTGCTGAAAGTGTGCTGAAATTAAGTATTTTATTACATCCATTAACATAACATTTATTTCATTTTCAGCAGGGCTGGAAAGCAAGCGCAGTGGAAGAGTTGCACATATAGGCATGTGCAAATGAGTTTGCCGATTTTATCACAACAGAACTGATTTCTTCTTTGTCAAGGGATAACAAGGAAAAGAAACATCCTTACAACTTTTTTACTTGCATTTAACTGAACTTCACCATAAGCACATATTTTAACCTTGGTTTTTAATTCTAGTAATCAATTGAAGGAATGTCTTTAAGAAGTTGTCAGCCAAAAATAGCAGCTCTATTGCCAACACCACCTCCCCTTCCCATCCAATTCTGGCCAATGTTTCCCTTCCTCTCTTTCTCCTCTTACCCAGCCATGTCATCCAACAGAACCAGAGGCTGGGATCTGAAAGCGTAAAGGAAGGCAGCTGCAGAGAGAGGAGATAAAACTTGAAGAGGACAGAGATGTTTTCTCTTGCTCCTTGTATACTTTCTAAGCATCCTGTCTGACTTATAGGGAAAAGACATCCTATCTGCCAACTGGCTTGATGTCTTTTTAAGTGATATCCTTTTCCTAATCTGGTATTTGGAAAATGGTAACAGGGTTGATAATCCTGAAGTCATTTCTAAAGAACATTTGAAATAGTCTATTTGGAAACTTTGGAATTACGCATTGAGTTTTCTAGAAATAAATAAATGGTCTCATTTTTCTCACTCTGTAACTGTTTACAGAACCAACTGACCTGTACTGCAATCTCCGTCCAACCCCAGAAGTGCCTTTTTTTAAACAAACTCAGTGCCTGTGGCCTGCTCTAATGCTTTGTCAGATCCCAAATATCATCTGCCACCTGCCAGCCACTGACATATATCTTGATAAACAGTGTTTTTCATTTCATGTGAACTGGGTTGTTCTTGTTTACACCCAGCAGTATAAAACAGCTCCTATTGTCCATTGTTCCCTTATGTACTCTGAGAAAACTTATTTGTTTCTGGCAGCCTTCTCTTCAAGGAATGTGATGTAGACTACAGATAAAAGTGCAAGCATCTGTTAAGATGACTGGCATTATTCTGACAACAGTGTAGAAATCATCTGCTTGGGAAGGCAGGTGGGCACAGCCAAACAAAATTAACTGTAGCTTCATTCTGCAGTAGATATGATAAAACATATGCTTTAATTCCAGGAGAATTAAAGCAGCTGTGCAAAGCCTGCTGCTTATTTCCTAGGCTTCCTATTCATGGCAGGCATGCACACATTGATTCCTTCAACAGGAGCAGACATTTACATAGATCCTAAGCTCCAGCATACTTTTAAGGAAAATAGTCTGGATAAAGGCAAAAAAACCCCAGCACTCTTCAAATATTAATTGTTCTTGGAAGCTTTAAGGAATGTTTGAAAGCCTAGAAGCTGATACCTGACAGACTTCAAGTGTTGATGCTTTATTTCAGCCTTGAGAGATAGAGGAAAGTCTCTCCAGTCATCAGTGCTATTTCAGGCAACACTAAGAAAATTCTTGATGTTTTCCAGTTCAAGCTTTGACCTGACCTGACCCTGCTTAACTTTAAAATCTGACCAGCAGAGTCTGAAATTATCTTTTCTGTATTTAAGGATTGAATGCATATTTAAATGCTTTAGGCCTCTTCTATCAATATTGGTCCTCTGATCAAAGATAAATCGTTCTATTTAACTTCTACACAACTGATTTTGTCTTGGCAGTTCTAAAAATATTTCTGAAGGAAAAAATTACTGAAATCTGAGCTCCTATGGGTTTTTTTTATTTCTCACTAAAATATATTTTTAATAAGGACCTAAGAACCTTCAGTGATGTCTGCTGAAAAGCCATTCTTTGCTTCTCCAATGATTTCTTTTCTCATTACTGCTGGCTAGATTCAACAAAATAATGTTCTAGAAAGAGAACAGCTATTACTCTTCCTTCCAGTCTGTCCTTCTCCTGTTTGTTTTCAGTTTTTATTATGCAAAATGCAAGAAATCTTTCTAGATGTTTTCAGCAAATGTAAGTGTCAAATGCCCTAACATCAGAAAGCAAAAATAGCCAGAGATTCTTCTGCAAAACCCTAGCACTTCCATAAAGCAATCAAAATGAGATAACTGGCATGCAAACCAGGGAAAGACTCTCTCCCATCACTGATGTTTCTCTGATCTGTGCAGAGATATCACAGGTTGATACTTTGATAGATTGCAACCTGTTTTCAGCAGCTGACCCAGACATAACATCATCATTTCCTGATTATATTGATATGTGTTTCTATTATTTGCTTATTTTGCGCCTTGAGAAACAATTCCTTTTTGTTGTTAAACTGTAAACAGCATAGCAAGGCCTCATATTAAATCATAATTATTTACCATGTTGTTCACGCACCTTTGTCCCTGGGGAATGTGGTGACGTGAATTTACAGGAAGATCGGGGTATTTCTCACCAACAGTTTCCTGTTATTGATATGCTTTTGTTTAGTTGTGATCTTTTTTTTACTCTTTCAGGTTCTCAGAGGAAAAATAAACAGGCACATGACATTAATCACAGTCTTTGGGTATCATATTGAAGGTCTCACAAATGCTTTCAATGTGAAACTGTGAACTAGGTTTGCACCTTTGGAAAATACCAATGACAACTTATTGTTTGCTAGTACTTACTCTCCTATTCTGATAAATTATTCCAATAATTCTTTAAAATTCTTTTGTGATTGTGTTCCTTTTTAGATGCCAGAAGGGTTCGAAAGTTTATGAAGACAACCTTGAACAGTTTGCATCTGTGTGTGTAGAATTGCATAATTGGGCTAAGTTTTCATTTGGGAGAAAACATGGATCACGTAAGAGATAGAGCGGTAATTCAAAAATACAGAGTTCTTTCAACAAATACTATCAAACATGGTCAAAAATGTTTTCTTTGAGATAGTTTGATGAGTTCTTCTCTTTAAGAATATATGAAGCTTATATTCTTCCTGGAAAAAAAAAATATATTTATATAAATTGTATTTACCAGTGTGTCAAAAGCCACCAGTATAATTACCCTGCATATCTAAGATGTAGCTCTTAAATCTTTTTCAGTGGTTTTGGCTATCCTACTTTTATGTCTGTCTCTATGGATATGTGGTACGCTCCTAGCCAAAAGCCTTTTCAAAATATCTTGATTTTGCAATAAGGAATTGCAGCAGAACAACCAAGTTTAACAACAAACCAAACTTTGGGAGGTTTAGACTTTTTTTCTTCCAAAGCATTGTAGAAATATTGTGGTTATAAGCAAAATGATATTGTGTCTCAGAGAACCCACACCAGGAAGGCCACCGAGAGATGTGATATGTTGGCTAAAACACATCATTAAAGTACCTGAAAAATAATGTACTGGCTATTCAGATTCATTACCAAATTCTCAGGGTTTAATACCTTTGTTTCATTGTTGATAAATAGCATCTTTCTTAGCATCTGCGCTGTAAGATTTAGAGAAAAATCTCAGAGTTGAACCTACATGTCCACGACCTATTGGTGGCTACAGATTTATTATATTTAGTACTTAGTACCTCAGTGCTGCATTGAGCATGTGACACTGTTGTTCTCCTTCATTTCTGTTGCTAGTATTAAGGATTATGAATAAGCTCACGAAACTGTATGTGATATAACATTAATAAAAATCATAGGATCATAGAATGGCTTCAGTTGGGAGGAACCTTAGAGGTTATCCAGTTCTAACTCCCCTGCCATGGGCAGAGACACCTTACACTATCCCAGGTCACTCAGAGCTTCATCCAGCCTGGCCCTGAACAACTCCAGGGATGGGGCATCCACAACTTCTCTGGGCAGTCTGTTCCAGTGCATCACTCTCCTTACAATAAAAAATTTCTTCCTAATATCTAATCTAAACCTTCTTTCAGTTTGAATCTATTCCCCCTTGTTCTGTCACTGCTTGCTCTTGTAAACAGTCTCTCTCCATGTCAAATAACTTTGTACTGAGGTTTTTGACTGCCTTCTCATCCTGGAGTATTTAACTTCTGGATAACATGTAGATGTTCTATGATTTCTTAAAATACTCAGTGGTTCCTTTCCAGGCAGGCCATGTAATCTAAATGCCTATGTAAAATCTTTTTCAATTCCGCTTCTACTGATTTGCTGTGAATTTGTCTTCATCTGTAAACTTAGCAAAATGAGATCTGGCTGCTTTTCAGATGAGGAAATGCTAAGAAATCTCAGGTTATTAGGTTGTTCTAGTTGCTGCATTTTATCCTCTGGACTTCCACACCTTGAAAGCAAATTGCTGGTTCCATTACTGAATCAGATGTGTTTCTTCCCAAAGCTATCAGTTAGGAATTCACAATCTTGGCAAAATACCTTTCTCTTTGTGGGGGAAAAAAATTAAAAAACCCACAAATTATTTGTTAAGCAAGCTATAACAAAGTTCTTTATCTAATTTTTTTCATTCAGTGCAAGTATCCCTCAAATAATAAAAGTGTGCAGTCCCCCCAGGTCAAGTTTTTTCCATTCTAAGTGAAGCTCAAGACTAACAGATGAAGTCCTTGGCACAACAGCAAGCTCACCCTTCAAGACCTTGGGTGGTAGGTTCTCTCCCAGCACACAGTCCTCTAGAATCCATGAAGTCCTGAAGTCCCTTCAATTTTTTTCCAACACATGCACATTTTAGCATCACCTGTTGGGTTGTCAACTCCAAGTTGTGTGATGGTGCACGGTACCCCAGCTGTGCCTCAGCAACTGTGTGGCCTGAATTAAACCATGGCTAAATTTTTCAGTCATACAGCTGATGTAATCTTTAACATGCTGCCAGACCCAGCTGACCTGGTGAAGATGAACTCAGATAAAATGTTTTGGAAATTTAGGAAATGCCTAATTCCCTAGTCATATCCACAGCTACACTCTGAATGCAGTTTTAACGCAGCTCTTCCTTCCTCAGTAAGGGTTTAAGATATGTATCTAGGTCTTCTATTTAAGTACCACACAGGATGGAAGTAGCCAGAATTCCATTTTATCTAAAATATTTCAGATTCTTTACTCCTGCTGGTTTGATGTTTGGAATCACTCCTCAGGAGAGAGGAAGAAAAAAGGTCTGTCATTTTTCTGAGTGAGTGAGTATTTTGTTGCGGTTGTTTCTCTGCAGGTCTTGCCCTCTGGTAACTCCCTCAAGAGCCATTTCCAATGAGATGGTTACAAGGTGGTTTCTTACAATTCTCTGAAACCTCAGTAAGTGATCTTGATGTGTTTAACATCTCTCTCAAGATATTTCTGTTACTATTCTTTCATACCACAGGAAAAAGTTATTTCTGTTGTTGTTAAGTGCCTTTTGAAAATGGAAACATCAGTCATGGTCATTACAGAATTATGACACAAGATCAGAATGCCTTTCCCTCTGCATGGATGCTTTTGGCCACTTTGATTTATGTTTGACCAACGGATTGCTTTGTTAGTTAGGAGGACAGATGTTCAAGATAACAGTCAAAAGTAGATATTCAAAGGTCAATGTTAGGCAGAAAAGTTTATTGACAAACCCTGTCCTGCTTCCAGAAATACCCAACTTCTGGAAAACTATCTCAAAAGTTTGTAAGTCTCTCCCATTTCGATGTCTTGTTGGAAAATTTTATTTTCACACAGAATGTGTGCTTATCTATTCAATCAGCAGTGATTTTACATATTCCTCCACTTCTCTCATGACAATTCTAGTTTCTTATTATTACTTCCTTCTGGTCAAATAACAATGAAAAGGTCCTTGATTTCCCTGCCACTGCATTGTAGGTTTGGGTGAGATGGTTTTGTAGGTCCTTTTGAACTGAAACAACCCTCTCTATTCCAATCGATTCCATCCTAACTTCCAGTCACCATCTGCCAGATAATGTACTTCCTCGATACTGAGTTATGGTTCACTATATCTAATATGTATATAGCTATAAATGTTATTTTAACACAGGGTCCAGAAGAATCCTGTGGTATTTATCTCAGCTGAAAGATTGAGATAATGTTCACCTCACTTAGCTCATGCAAGGGCAGTGCAGAAAACTACTTGGTTTTTGTGGGTCCCTTCCAACCCATAATATCTTGTGGTTCTGTGATTCTGTGACTCTGTGATCTGTTCCCTGTAGATTCCCTACATAATTTGTAGGGAATGAGAAGTTCTTTGAGAGAATTCCTCTCACCCTATAGAAAACACCAAGAGTGGGTCAGATGTGTACATTGTTGTGAATGACCTGAGTTTACAATTGTAGAGTTTTAGAAGGAAAGCAGATGACTCTACAGCTGTATAAGCACTTTAAATAAGAATTGTGTAGGTGGTAGAGCAGGCACTGGAGGGCTGGAGTCCAACCTGCCCCTCCAGGCAAGGCTGCATGAGGTCAACCACAGCTTTGTGGCTGACAACACAGCCCTGTGTCACCTTAGCACTGGCACACACGAATTGCCCACACTGTTAAGCTTTCTTAGTCCAGACTCGTGGTGTTTGAAGCATGTCTCCTTTTGATGTGGTAAGCCCTGCTCAGAGCCCTTGTACTGCGTGTGCATCCCCTTCTCGCCTTGGCAGCTTTTTTATGTTTTCAGAGTGTTTTAGCACTGTTCATTGTCTAGGTGTGATTTACCAGTGAGCTCAAGCTCACAGAGGCACCCAGCACACCGTGGGTACACAGTTTGCCACTGGGTTGTGCAATGAATTCTCAGAGGGCTCAGCCACTGCTACAAGGAAAGGCAGATACATTCTGCCTTTGAAAAGAAAGGATGCAAACACAGGTCAGTCTTAGGTAGGCCTATACACTGTCCTAGATTCCTAAACAAGATACCAGTTTTACAGTTAAAATGTACTTTTTTCACTTGAGAAGTCAATTACACAGGCGGGATTTTAGTTATGTAAATGCCTATGGAGGAAATGTGCACATCTACTGCCTGCAGTTTTGTTTGCAAACAGAGAGCAGCATCCCTTACTATGAAAATCTGATTGATTTGAAGATAAATTTAGGCTGGGACAAGTGTAAATACTTGAGTTACCATCTTGCTGGCCAAGACAGTCTTAGATTTTGTCTAACATCGCGTTGGAGGCAGCCTGATCTCACTGAGACACTGCTCAGACCCAACACATAAAGAGGGAAGGGGAGCTCCAGTGACAGAATCACAAGTTCCCAGGAATCTTTCCAGGAGGGCTGGTTGTCTTGAGTGTTCAAATGGCATTTCCAAACAGTTTTGTTCTACCTTTTAGTTAGCAAAATGTAACACAGTCATAGTAGAGTCTAGGTCCTGAAGATATTTCAGCTATGATGATGTCCTCTGATATTTAGCTAATGAGACCTGAGTCACAGCAATCAGGAGACTGACAAGATACGGGAGTGATTGTGTGCAGACAGCCTTTACTCCAGACGTGGTTACAGAATCCCATGAATCTCACTCACATCTCATGTACGGAAATTTCCAAATGTTTTAAAAGCATGATGGAATAGAGCTTACAGTATTTCTGATATTCCTGAATTTAAATGCACCAGTCAGAAAGCTGATCTCATGGGAGAACTGAGATCATAGCCAATGAGGTCTACCACAGAGAGTACATTTTTAAAACATAAAACCCCACTATCTTTCCTCTTGAAAAATATTTATTTTTTCTTTTCGTAAACTATGTTTTTCTCTTGCATTTTTCAGATATTGGTACCAATGTCATTTTACAGTTTTTGGCTCAGAATATAACATATTTCGCTCTTCCACACAAAACAAACAAATGAAAAGAGAAACAGAAAAGCCTTTATTTGTTGTCTTTTCCTTCCACCAGAATTAAATAGCTATCCATTGTTATGATAACCAAAAATCGTTCATTAATGTAACCAACAACATTCTGGAGCAAATGAAGAATAATATAGATGTCACTCAATACCTCTTAGCTAAAAAAATGCCAACAGCATAATATGTTATCACAACAATTTGACTTATAAATTTTACTCATAATATTTGATGTGTAATGCTTTTACTTAGAGAACTTCATTTTAAAGTACAAAGTGCTTATTTGCAGTTATAGAGGATTATGGCATGATATCAAGATGTAAGTTTTTCATTATTTTTTATCTGGATTTTACATGAAATTTACTAAGCTACAACTTAGATTGAATATTAATCAATATCCAAACCTGCAATGTTCCCAAAGCACTTTGCTACTGCTTTAAGGAAGAAAACCCAACACAGCAATTCTTACAAATCTACAGGTTGCATCATTTGTCAATTCCTTATTTGATTCCACCTGCTTTCTTGCACTGCACTTTTAACTCCTTCAGATTCTTTCCAGTAAAATCGTATTTAAATAAGAGATTTAAATCAGCAAAAGCTAAGCAGCACTTTTTCAGCCAATGGTGAAATTTTCAGGTGTTTGACTGCAAGCACAATCCCAGTAAAGTTTACACAGGTAGAGGAATTATTTCTTTCTTAACAAGAAGTGAACAAGAGCACTTGATTCTTTCCCTTGGAATGAGAGTTCTTTGACATTATGATTTGGACAAATTGCCACTCCACAGCAGTCTGGTACATCATGGTAGTGTTGGGTGGGAGTCTGAAGAAAGTTGCCAAGTGGCTACGAATTTATTCCGGAAAAAGGGTCTCCTGTCAGTGGAGTTTCTTGCACTCTGAACTAGTTTAGGCAGCGCAAACGAAAGTACTCTCTTGCTCAGGTGAAGAGATGTTGCCAGAACTATTGCTAGAACAGAAAGCCTTTTGCATGCAGACAGCCCAACAGTGTGGGTGCAGCAGCTGGTGCTGCATGGCTGCCAAGATGATGGGTGAGCCCTACTTGTCCCCCCAGTGCCTGCTTTGTCTAAAGAAATGGATTCACATTAGCAGCAAGAGGAACAGACTCCAGAAGGACTTGCCAGCCAGCTGCCAGGCTGCTTCCCTGGATCCTCGATCCCCTCATCTATACACGCAAAAGTATTACTGGTTATGCTTGTGTTGGCCCTCAGAAGTGGCATCTCCAGGCAAGGAAGGACCACAGCTGCAGATCTGTATTGCCTGGTCTCAGGGGTAACCTCCACACTACCCATATGGATCTACCCGAAGCATTTTCAAGAGGGGTGTGAACGAGATGCCTGGAAAAGGCATAGGAACTATATAGCACTCAGCAAGAAGTGTGCCTGAGACAAGGGAGACACAGCCAGGGAGTGGGTGTGTGGGTAGCCAAGCACTAGAGGAGAAGTCGCACCTTGGGGAATGAAAGAAAAAAAAGGAAACCAAGATGGGGAGAGAAGTAATGAGACAGACAGGGCACAATATGATAAGCAAGAAGAGCCACTGCTGCGCAGTAAGCTTTACTGGGTTTTATGGTTTTGTCTTTCATTTTGATTTATGTTTTCTTGCTTTTATTTCTCCCTAGAAGTTTGAGTGTCTGTGTGAATTCAATGGCACGGCTCATTCTCCCAAACTCAAAAATACTCTATAGTATTTGGAATTTAAAATTCCAACTTGCAAGACACAAAGGAAGTTCTTTTCTGATGCTTCATTTTAGTAAAAATGATGCCTCATTTTAATAAAAAAGTAGTAAATAAATTTCTCAAGCATAAAGAGAGATTTCCTATACTGCTGGTAGTGGTAGTGAGTTTAAACAAGATTTCTGGGTTTTTTTGAAACATACTTTATTAGTAATAGACTATTTCTCAAATATAACTTTTGACTGAATCATTTCTTTCAGGCAAGAAGACAGCACCCTGTGGCTGATGAAAACATTTGAAAGTGCTAAGTGTACAGATCAGAAACAAAAATATTTACCTTTCATGAAGGCATGATGGCAAGGAAAAATTCTGAAGACATTTTAAGCTGCTGCTTGGAAACTTGGCGCTATAGTCAAGGGATTCATTCTCGCAGTCTTTACACCCCATGTATGAAATCACACCTGCCCTTCTCTAAGAACTTATTGGGGAGGCACTTCAGAAACAGAACATTCATCCTCATGGGGAAAATCCCAAGGCATGAGCTTAGATTGTAGAGTGACAAATGATTTTCAATACCTCAAGGATTTGCAGGAGACCTGAGCCTGTTTCCACTTCTCCCTGTCTGGTGGGTAACCCTGGCTATATTACATCAGTACATTGGGTCTCACTTTCTTCCTTTTTAAACAGGAAAGGGAAATGTGCTCTAGAGATAAGGATGTGATCATTATACGAGGAATAAATATGACTATTTTTTTTTAATCACAAGTATAGAACATTGTCATTGCACTATAGTGCTAAAAGCTTCACAGCTCTCAACACTGGCTCAATATTTCTTCTGTGTTTGTCTGTTTTCTTTCTTGTGTGTTCCAGATCATGGAAGGAAACTTACCCTTCCAAGAAGAACTGGACAGAAATAGTATAAAGAAAGAAGTAAATATTATAAGTACAGTTAAAGAAAACTATTTAAACCTGTTGTGTGGGAAAAGGAATTAGTAACAGGTTTTAGAATGAGAAGTAATTTTTGTCTTACGGAGTTGGAGGAGAATGAAACATGCTTTGTTTGAGAAATAACTTTTAACTGCAGCCTGGAAAAATATCTGTGGTGATAAAAATATATAGGAGAACTCTTTATAACAAGAATTAGATTAAAAATGCAGTCAAAAAGAAACCAATTAGCATAGTAGTGAGGCTGAATATGCTTTAGCTTAGCAAGACTCAAGAAGAGAACATTAAATAGGAGTGCAAAGAGCTACTTTAATAGAGACAACAGTGTTATATAGCATGTCATAGAATCACAGAATGGTTTTGTTTGAAGGCAACCTAAGGATTATGTCTTTCAAAGCCCCATACAGCCCCATCTTGGACATTTCCAGGGGTGCAGCATCCACAGCTTCTCTGGGCAACCTGCATGCTGTCCATATATGAAGTTATATCTTTTATCTGATTCTCCTTCTGTGTACCTTGAGCCTTAAAGTCATAAAGGGAATATCAGGGATACTGAACTGATGTTGTCAGTTACAGGTGTGTGACATCACCGTGCATGTTAACCGTAGCCGGCATTTGAAGCCGAGGTTTTTGCACATGTCCATGCTCAGCTGCCTGGCTCTATATATGTGTGGTTTTCCCAAAGCAGTGTGGGGTTGCACAGTCCCACACAGTACTGGGACTTCTTTGTACTTCACTTTGTGTAAGCTCACAGGAAGACATGGTCTTTGTCCCAGAGCATTTTAATGTCTACCTAGAAACAATGGCATGAAACAAAAAGAGGGAAGCAGAGAGGGAAAGGGACAATGAGGTCTCAAAGTTACGTGAATCAACTCCACATACAATGGAATTGACCTGAATCCTCTGAAAGGCTCCTGGGGTAAATAGTTTGCTGTCCTGGTATGTGTCCGGGCAGCTGGTGCTTTTACACAGCTTTAATGGTCTGTCTATTTAGTTTCATTCTGATGTGGAGGATGTTGTTTGCATTGTAAGAGAAGAAGGCCTGATTTTGAGGAGGGAAGCAGGACTTCCACATTTAAATGCCACTGAAATGAGTTTAGGAAATAAAATAAAACCTAGGACATACAGTGTTTTTACAGCATGTCTGAGAACTATAACAGGAACTGATACTGGCATTATCTGTCCTTCTGGACTTCTATGCTTCTTACAGTCCCAGCAGGTTCAGAGAGGTATGTGGGTGGGGCTATTGAGAGGAACTTCCTCTGATTTAATTTATATTCCTTGAGAAATTAATAAAATTTAATTGCAGATGACAGTCAGTCGGTGTAATATATGTGCACCATCTGTCTTACATACAAGCACACTTGTGTGAAAAAATGCTGTTTCTCAAAATCCCCGTCTGAATGAAAATATTTTCACATGAGTCTTTCTGGAGAAATGGTTGCAAAGATGCACAAGCCTGCTGAAAGAAAACATCTGTCCAGAGACGGAGAAGCCGTTCATGACTGTTTAACAAACTTGCAGATCTCTGATGAGTAAATAAATTGTAGCAGTCTCACGCTCAGAGCTTCTTCATCAAAATTGTTAGGCTCTAGGATACAGAAAAAGTATATACTCTGTATCGTAATCAAGTTTTCCCATACCAAATTATAGAAACAAGAAATCAAGCTAATTGACATTCCTCTTCACAATAAACCACAGGATACCTGAAGGTTGTTGTTTACAGGAGAAAAATATTCCTACCTGCTTAGCACTGATTCAGCTAAGTTCCTATAGACATTGCATCTGAGCTTTTCAGAGCATAAAATCTACAGGTAGCTCATCTGCTATTTCTCCATGTGAGTATTACCAGCTGAATTCTCAATGCTTCTGTCTCCTCTCGTACTAAGGGTGCTATTTATAGCCCTTCTGGCTGCATTCCACCTGAAGGTCAGATTGTTTACAGGGAGTGAGGATATATTGTGTTTTTAAATAGAGAATACATATTTTGATTCATTGAAAAGAACACCAGCTCTTTTCCCTGCACAAGATAATGGACAGACCTTACTCCTTACTCACAACAAAGACCTGGCTGCAAATCCAAAGCATTCCAGAGAGCAGAGATGGATGAAAAATTGGGAAAGTTCAGTAAGGATTTTCACATGCATGCAGGAAAGTAAAGAATATCTAACTAATAAACACAAATAAATACAGATGAATGTGATGGCTTTTCTGTCCATTAAATGCTCAACCCTGGTTTTATGTTTGTTTTTCTTGCAGTGACTCCTGCTCTGCTACTAAACAGCATATGAAGTTTCATACTTTGCTGCACAATTTCTTTCTATGTAGGCATGCTATGGCTCCTTTTTTTTTTTTTTCCCAGTCACAGAATTCTTTATTATTTTCTTAATTAGAAGCAGAATTGGCTCACAGGTTTTTGGACTCTACAAACCCAAACAGAAAAGAAAAATGGCAGATACTACATAAAAGTAAAGTGTTGGCTTAGATATATTATGTATTGTATCCATTTTTTTTCTTCAAGTTCCACATGTAATACAGAAGTACTTCATGTCCTGGTGAAACAAACAAGTCCTGAATACAACATACTATGGTTCTCACCTTTCTTCACTGCTCTTTAGTTCTTCATCTTCTCTTTGTCTCAATATAACAAGGGGGAAAATGTCACAAAGATAAGAACTGGTGTCTCCATTCAAATGCTGAAAAACATAAATAAAGAAACGAGCCATTCTAGAGCTTTTATAGATCAGTCTTTTGCTGCATAGAAGCACATGGAACAGGCAGAAACTTACACGTGGACCCAGGTAATTCACATCACTCAGCAAAGAGAGCTATTTTTGGCAATTAGAAAATTAGGTGTCCTGAGAAAGAAATCTTATCCAGTGTACGGTAAAAGAGGACTGTGTAGGGCCAGTGAGCTGATTATAGGCTCAGGCTTAATTGGAGAAATGAGGTCTTTGACCTCTCCTCTCCTGCTAATTCCAGCCACTGACATGTCACGTGTGGTTGCAGCAGTGCATCCTGCCCCTGAAATGCAATCTTTCAACAGACTTCTAAGTCTGATATCCTTCCATTACTAAGAGTACTGCAAAGTTAAGAGCCTAAGGAATGGGGAAAAAACGTTTAAAAAAAATTATTTAAGTGTAAATGATTGGAAAGGTCTGTTTTGTATCTACCACCCTGTGAAGGCATCTAGGGAACTGGGGTTGGAGCAGGGTAGGTACTGCCTGGCTCAGGTCTGCCCAAGCACACGGCAATGGTGACAACTCCTTTCAGTACATGCAGGGAGCATGAAAGCCTTCCAGTACCTGAAGAAAAAACAAGAAAGATGGAGACAGGCTTTTAAAAGGACATGTAGTGACAGGACAAAGGTGAGCTGCTTTAAACTGAAACAAAGTAGGTTTAGATTGCATATTAGGAAGAAATTTTTACTGTGACAATGGTTAGGCACAGGGACGAGTTGCTCTGAGAAACTGTGGATGCCCCATCCCTGGAAATATTCAAGGCCAGTTTGGATGGGGCTCTGAGCAAGGTGTCCCTACCCGTGGCAGGGGGTTTGCAATTGTCATTAAGATTTCTTTCACCCCAAACTATTCTATGATTCTATGTAAAGAGAAGATGCAAACTCCACAGCTGAATTTGTTAACATGCTGTTTGTTAACAGCTGGAAGGCTTGCTTGGCTCAAGTTAGATAATGAACTCCATGGGCCCAGGACTTAAAGTCAGATGATGCTTCTTTAAAAATTGCTTGATATAATAGAAAACCAGGAGTTTCAAAGAATTAATCTTATTTCAGACTAAAAGAAACTGGGAGCCACAGGTGGACAAGTTCAAGTGACTATAAACTGAGATCTGCCCAACAACTCTGTTCACAGATGAGTCTTTCAGCACAGCACAAGTATCTCTGCTGCTGGCATGGTTAGAAGCACAGAAAAACAGTCTTGTTATTACAGACTTGGTCACTAGAAAGAGCTGCCAGATGCCAAGGAAGTCCTGAGAAAAAGACTGTCAATTTGATGGCTGTTAGGAAGCTAAGGGTCATTATGAAGAACAATTGGGCTAGAAGAATTTTCATCCTGAACCAATATGGCTTTTCTTTTGCTCCTTATGTTGCGTTCTTAGTGCAGCACTAGATGATGACTCTATCTTATGCAAGGGTTGAGATCAGCTACCACATATCTCCTATGTGAAATCATCAAGTTCCAGGCGTCCCAGTGTTTGCACACTTGAATCAGCTGACGCTGATCTCACCTTCTCTTTTTTATGTGTCCACCCTGGAGATCAATAGAAAAGAGCCACCACACAATGATTTTCTACTTAGCTACTTTTCCAAGACAAAGCAAAGCTACCTACAGACTTGAACACCTTCAGGACCAGGGAGAGATCTGGACCCAGGTATAGTCCATGTTGCTGTATTGCTTTTGTGTGGGCAGGTTTTGGTAGAGTGGGGGGACTATAAGAGCGGCTTCTGTGAGAAGCTGACAGAAGCTTCCCCAGTGTCTGGCAGAGCCAATGCCAGCTGGGCACAGACTGGATCCACCACTGGGCAAGGCTAAGAACATCAGAGAAGATAATAGCACCTCATTAATATATTGAAAAAATAACTCATTTAAGAAAGAAAAAAAGTTACTGTGCAGATGTAATTGTACTCACAGAAGAGCAGAGTGAAAATATGAGAGAGGAACAACCCTGCAGACACCAAGGTCACTGCAGAAGGATGAGACAGGAGAAGTTCCAGGCTCCATAGCTGAGGTTCCCCTGCAGCCCATGGTGCAGCCCATGGTGAGGCAGCTGTGCCTCTGCAGCCCCTGGAGGTCCCTGAGGATACAGAGATCTACCTGCAGCCCCTGGAGAACACCCATGCTGGACCAGGGAGATGCCTGAGATGAGGCTGTGACCCTGCAGGTGGCCTGTGCTGGAGCAGGGTCCTGGCAGGGACCCGCCCACCCATGGAGAAAGGAGCCCTTGCTGGAGCAGGTTTCCTGGTAGGGCTTGTGACCCTACAGGTAACCCATGCTGGAGCAGATTGTGCCTGAAGGACTGCACGCTGTGGAAAGGGATCCACACTGGAGTAGCTCCTGAGGAACTGTAGCCCATAGGAAGGACTCAGGCTGAAGAAGTTCATGGAGAGCTGTCTCCCATGGGAGGGACCCTACACTGGAGCAGGGAAAGGACTTCTCTCCCTAAGCAGTGGCAGGAACTACATGTGATGAACTGAGCATACCCTCCACTCCCTGTCTCCCTGCACTGCTGCAGAGAGGAGGCAGCACCCAGGAAGGAGAGAGAGGTGGGGACAAGGTGTTTTTTTAAGATTTGTTTTATATTTCATTTTCCTGTTCTGATTTTTTTATTGGTGGTACATTCTAATAATTTCCCCATGTCAAATCTGGTTTGTCTATTGAGTGAGAGATCTCTCCCTGTCCTTTGCTCATGAGCCTTTTGTTATATTTCCTCTCCACTGCCCAGTCATGGAAAGGACTAACAGAGCATCTTTGGTGGGCAGCTGGTATCCTGGTAATTATTGGTAAAGCCTTGAAAATTATTTAAGATAATTTATGCCAACCTTATAACTTAATTAATGCCCAGGGCACTTGTGCATAGTTTTCATCAAACATTCCTTTATTGGTTGCTTTAGGCCAGTCATGGTGGTGGTAAAGTGCTGTGGATGTCAGTGCCAGCCCTCATACTGGCCAGTGGAAGCCAGAGGTTGTTGCTTGACATGGCCACAGTCAAATTTCAGCAGCTTGAAGAGATTGTGTAGACAAGTGAGAGAATTAGGGAAGGGAAACTGATACTTTGCTGTTCACTGTGTTTGGTTTTGTTCTTTCTGTTGGACAGTGTCAATGCTGTCAGCCCCAAGCGCACAGCCTCAGTTGGGAGCCAAGTCTCAAGAAATCATGACATCTGTTTCAACATGCTAAAGGATTTAGTTTGGGTTTTTAACACTACCTCTTAGATTGAGGATGTGGCTGCTGATTTCTGAGTCTCTGAGGGCATGCATGCAAGGAAGTTCATTCCCCTGTAGAGTTCCTTGTGGGAACAAGATAGCACAAAATATCTTTGTATGTTTTTAAACATCAGGTGAGCCTCGTAACTAGAACTAGGTTCCTAACCCTAACTAGATGGGTCCTAGGCTACTAGCAAAGCATTCAGTCATTACACAAAATTTGTGGTACATCTTTAAGAGGTGAAAACATCCTCTGTTCTGTAGGTTAGCTACTTAGCTCTACAAGATTACAAATACTTCAATATTTTAACAAAGCGGGGGAAAAGACAAAACTTCTTTATGATACGTGATTTCACCAGAGCCCATTTATGTTCCCTTTTTAATTAAGTGCCAGGCTGGGAAGTTAAGGTGAGACTGGGTAGTGGTGGCTTCCCAGGTGGAAAGATCAGGACATACTTGCCTACAGAACAGGTTTGAGCTTCCTTTGTGTACTGCTCTTTTATGCTTATGAAGGCTGAGTATGTTAAAAGATGAGAACTAGCAATGTAAATTTCCTAAATGCCTTTAGAAAACCAAGAACTCAGCCACTGCCAAGAGAAACATGACTTCCTGAAACTGGACAGCATTGCTTGGGTTTCCTTTGAAGGNAAAAAAAAAAAAAAAAAGAAAAGGAGGAAAAAAAAGGAGAGCGAGCCAAATGCCTGAAATATGTAAGACAGAGCGATACAGGAGTTAAGGGGAAGCTACATAGGAAGCAAAGCAAAGCCCAAAATAAAGAGCAGGAATGGAAAACTAAAAATAACAAACAGGAAAGTGTGACACAGCTGCAAGGGCTCTGGTGCATTCTCCCCCAGCATTGTACCTTTTTTTTTTTCAGGAACATACTAATATTGTGTTTGGATTTCAATGGCATTCCAAACCATTATTTGTTCTTCAAAAATAGATGTTTCTCTTGTGAGAAAATAAATATATTTTCAAGTAATGTTCATAGGATTTCAGTTGTTCCAGTTTATCAAAAAACACTTTAGTTAGGCTCAGTGTTTGCAGAGCAGAAAAACTGCATCGATTATGTCATTTTTTTAAAAATTAATCTGTGTCTCCTCAGAATAGTGAAGATTAGCTCATGCATAATCAGCTCTTGCCCTTAATTTCAGTTGAGTTTTTTACTTTATAGCTTCCAAGAGTAGGAAGGGAGCAAGCACATGAATCTGAGGTGCAATCACTTTGGAAGCACAGTGAATGGAAGAGGATTAAGGAAGATTAGCAGCATCATGTACTAATAAAGTTAAGGAACTCTCTGTCTTTTTCTTCATCCAAACACAAGTTTGTTTGTTTACACAGAGCATTTTGTGGGATCAGGAAGGCAGCTCAGGGGATGTGGAGCTGCCAGGACTGTGGCTGGATCCCTGCAGAAAAGCCAGGCTCTCTGTCTTGTGCCACACACCCACCCATGCCTGAGGCACTCAGCACATGTACAGGGGTCACTGGCAGCTGCTGCAAAGGAGCAGGGAAGGAATACTTCAGCCTTTGGATGTCTTGCTATTTTAACATCTATTTGAGTGCTAAACTCACCCAGCCTGAAATAATTAAGCCAAGTAGTTGAGTGGTGCGTGGTCTCTGGCCACCCAGAAAATAGATGGTGCCACTTTTGGAAGAGAAAAAAAGGCTGAACACACCAGTTTGTCAGCCCCAGTTTCCCCAGACACTCACAAACCCTAGTGAAAACCACATTAAGACGGGCCAAAGTGAAGATCGTGATGTCTGCGAAGTTAACTGTCCAATTTGTGAAATTCCTATTTTTGGCAGACACAACAAGGACAGGAAATATTTACCAATTTTCCAGGTGTCAGGAAATATTTTCAAAGTGCTGCTGTGACCTGACAGTTAATTTAAATAGATAGCAAGCAGGGGTGATAATAAATATATTTCAATTAAAATATATACTTTGATGTGTTTGCTCCAACATCTGTGCCCTAACAGGTCGTAGCAGCAAATTCATATTGTTAATCACACTATAATGATTAGGCAGTGATAAATCTCACAATACAATGTAAATGTTTTATATAATGAAATTACATATTAGATGTTTCTCAGAGTTGATGTTGATAAGGCTGTTTTTCATTAAAAGTTGATCTATACTGGAAATATATTTATTAAATATTATTTGAATTGTGGGTGAAATACATCTGAATATATTTCAGGCTTCTCAATTCTGTGTATTTCAGACATTGCTCTAAAACATTTGATTATGTATTGTTTGAACTGCAATGGTGTCTGCAACACCCCATAATACAGGCTGTAATACAAACTGCATTAAAGCACAGTTCTTATTAGTGTCATCACATATTAGATAAAAAATGAAAGTCGTTACATATATTACATAGCTTACAGTTCAGTGACTGAGAAAGCAACAGCTACCTTCCAGAGATGAGGCCTATTTGCCAAACACATTCATACTGGAGGTAATATATGACCCCACTAAAAACAAATTAAATACTAGATGACAAGACCACGTTCTGTGATGAACCATCTCACAGCCTTTACTTCAGGAGACGTAGTGGATCTGTCAGTATCAGGTTAACAGTTGGACTCAAACGATTTTAGAGGTCTTTTCCAACCTAAACAATTCCATTATTCTGTGTCTCTATGATCATTTGCATTATTTCTTATCCTGGTGTAGTCCCATTGTCACTGGTAGCAACAGATAAATGTTTCAGTGGATAAAGGATAAAATAAAAATATTAAATACTGTAATTTCATCCTGAAATCTATTCTCTCTGCAACAAACTACCACAGCTGAAAAGATGCAAAAGCATTTTATAAATTTGATGAAAAAGAGTGAAAATTATCCAAAAATGTTTTCAAGATATGCCTCTCCATCTCCTCCTTTCTCCTGGCTTGCCAGTTGTGGATTCACAGGTTACTCCTTTACGATAAATGAAAGAGTACCAAGGAGTTTCAGGCTCTGTTCCAGAGCTAAATAGTCCCTGGCATGGTGACAGCCAAGCCAACAAGAAAAGACAACATTTAAATCCTTTCTGTACTGGGATTGGTCAGACAGTGGCTGTTCCAAGTAGGCAGCTAGGATCTAGCCACCTCATTTTGAACACGAAGGTAGTTGGCATGGTGTGCACACAAATCTTTCTATACGTGGGTCACCACTCATTTTTTGCAATCATGAATAGTTCCAGCAATTTACTGAAATAGATGCAGACGTTGTGAAACTGTTTCTGTGGCTTTGAGAGCTAAAGCATACCTGATCTTCATGCACCATGGCTGTACCATCACCAGCAGACTTACTCTGTCATTAATAGATGAAAACAATAGACAGTGATGCTTTCAGTTGTTGGTTTTTTATTGAACAATAATAATATTACATTCTTTAAAACCAACTGATTTATTAGATTTACATTCAAGAACTCATAATGTCATTAATGACACTGTTGCAAAATATTAATAATGTATGCAGTATTTACTACATTCCTTAAATATTTCTCATGAATCTGCTGGAAGACCATGGGTTTGATCCTAGCCTCACTGAAATCAAGAAAAAAAAAACTTTTGATACCAGTAGATTAGAATCAATTCACTTGCTAGTAAATAGCCCAAGATAACATTATTCCCTCTCAGACCCTAACATTCAATACAGGTAATGTGATATTATGCTAGTTTGAGATTCATGTTTGTATGTCTCCAATTACCATGGCAAGAGAACCTGTGCTTTCATCCTGACTTTTGGATGTCTTCTGCTGTCATCATACTCTTGCTGCAGATCAACATGATTCATATTTGCTTTCCCAGGTGAAAGCATCCTGCTTTCACAGAGGTTGACTTTGGATCTCTTTAAGGGTGTTGGATTTCTGTTGTTCATAGTTTTAAAAGTATGCTTTCAGATCCTGAACTAAACTCTGGCTGCAGAGAGTACTGTGTGTTCCTTCTTTCACTGCAGTCATTGTCAAAGTGCAGATTGATTTCAAAGGAAATGTTAAAATCAAGCCACACTTCCTATGAGAGTGTTCTGTGTTACAAGGCTGTTCCTAAACTCATGGCATCCAGGTTCACTCTGACACAGCAAGGTCAATTTTCATTATCTATGGATGTGATTGTTTTCAGACATAGTAGCAAGCCCTTCTCAGTGGTGATTTTTGGCCTACACATATATCATCCAGCTTAGACTGAATGAGGGGCTGCCCGTTCCTGCAACACTCTAAACCCATGTAAGTTTTCCTCCTGGCCGAAATGGGACTGCTTGCTCATGCAATTGAGAAACAAAGGACTGGGTACCAAAATACTGTAGTCTGTGGTTGCATTGTCACTTGCTGAGGGTCCAAGTCTTCCCTGGATGAAATGAATTCTCTGTGAGTCACATTTGGGCCATAGCCAGCAGTGAAGATGGAAAGCATGAGGGTCCCTTTGCTAGCCTCTTACCACTCTTCCCGAAGAAACGCAGATAATGACACCAACTAGCTGGTTTATAGAAACATATATATTAAAATAATGATAAGCAGCTTCTTTTGTTTCAGATCCCCTTCTACAAATTGGTAGAAATTACCAATCTGCTGTTTCTCTGTACAAAACTTTACTTTAGAAATTCAACTAAATACAATATATGTCTGCAGTGTCTTGCCTAAGTTATTCACAATGTATAAACTGAAATGCTGGGTGTTTTCTCTCTGAAGAAAGGCATATTTATCTCTGATGAATTGTCACCAAACTTCCAAAAACTAGAAAATTGTTAACAACTAACGTTGGTTTATTTAATTTACACTGTTATGCTTTTGTTGTTACTATTGTTATTGAACAGGGGTGTTCCTTCTGTCTGAGGTGTTGTTCATGTGTGTTTCTTTCATGATGGTTCCACATCAATATTACCACTCACCCGAACTGTCTCCTTCATTCAGTGAGAGCTTTTCCAGCCTCAGGTTGGCAAGAGGCAGCCTCTGGCATTATTTAAATGATCATGTTGGGTTTTCAGTATTACCATACATTCAAAAAGCCTCAATACATTTCTCTGTTCAGATACTTATCAAAACAAATATCAAAAGTCATATACACTGTACAGTCTATTTTTAAGTAAACATTTTCCTCATTAAAAGCGGGTCACATTTGAGCTTCAGAGATTACATATTCATACATTACAGATCTACTTTGTTCTTAAAGTGTGTTGTTGCATATTTAATAATCTGTGAGAAATGCGTTCACTTGAAAGTCTTACAAGTGTAAGTAAATATCAGCGAGGATTTAGCCATTTCATTACTGGTGAGTGAATAACTTTCTCTTTAACGAATTCCTCTTTTACAGAATTTCCATCCCCTGATGCCATGTCATTGTCTGAAAAAAACCACAAAAATAAAGGTAGATTTCATTAATGTGAGAGCTTTAAAATATTGTCCTGCAGCATGTCCCTAGTTTTAGGAATATTTTGGAAAATCCTTAACTGACACGTTTGCAAACAACTCACTGAATTACTCCCAATTAACTAGTTGCAAAATTTCCACCAAATTAAGGCATAAGTCACATCTGTTTTCTAGTAGTTTAAGCGTAAGGCTGATGATTTGACTTCACTTTCCAGTTCTGGCTGTAACACTCACTCCAGTGTGACATGGGACCAAGCAACATGTCCTCAATAACTACAGCAGTAAATTAAACTCCCCTGCAGCTATTCTCTGATGGAGGCCAGCTGGCATGGAATAGCCTGGTGCGTGCTGTTGAACTCTCTTACTCTCCAAAAATAGGTAAAAGATATTCAGTTTGTCAACTGGAAACTGTCCCTGGCTGAGGCTGATTCCTGAACTGTAACTGAGGTTGTTTGGCACAGCTAGCTGGTCTGGGACAAAGTGTTCTGTCCCCTGCCCTACTGTTTGACCAAGAAAGGAGTCAAATTGCTATGTACAGGACCGTGCTCTGACACCTTTATGTTTGCTGGGGTATATGTAGGCATAGTGGTCTTTATAAAACACATGGGTCAGAAACTTGTCTGTTTAAAACACAGAATCATTTACAGCTCTTTTAATTCACTGAAGATCACTTAGGCACTATAGCTGCTTCTGAAGACCACTTTTAAATGAAACGCTGTGTGACCCCCTCATGGAGTACTACTCAAAGGGTCCCTGGTCTGCTAACAGTGAGAGACCTTTGAGGATGGAAGTCATTGGGAAACTTTTGCAAGGGTGAAAAAACACTCTTTGTTCCCATGCAATGAATATCTCATCCTGGCTGGGATTAGTCAAGCAGTTAAACATTGAGGCAGCTGAAAGTTTGGGATGGAAGGTGAGTGAAGAAGAGAAAAGGGGAGGAGGAACTGATGTAAATAAGCTGTCTGGTAAGGTTTGGAATATAGGCTAGATACAGAAAAAAGCAAGCACCCTCATTATTTTGGCACCCTCAGATATAAATAGAACAAGGAAAGGCAGAGAGCACAATCATGTAGAAAAATACAGAAATATCAGGGCTGATCAATCTTGTAAGAGGTTTTTTTGGAGATTATCTTAAGTGTGATATAAGCATAAGCTGCAGAAGTTTGCTTCGATCTAACTTTCTCTAAGCAGAGAATGGGAGAAAGATAAATCTTGCATCAAGACAGCAAGCTCCATACAGCTTAATGTAACAAAAGAAAATTAAAAATTACACACAAACTGCTGTTGGAGAAGAAATGAAATCCAAAGATCTTTAGGTGAAATCCTATAAAAGATCGCAGTAGGCCTAGGATTAAATCTCTGAATTTTTTCTTTTTTGACTCCTACACATTTGTATTTATTTTGGTTTGTGTTTATATTTAGAATAAACATTATTCAGTGTCAGTATCATCAGATGAGAAAAAAGGGGAAAATTTTTAATCCCACCCCTAAAAACCTCAGTGATCTCTCCTTGGGGCATCAAAATCACTCCAGCATGTCACACTCCTTTTTTTTTCCTTTTAATTTTTATTTTAATTCTGGACAGATGTATTACAAGCTTCAGACATAAATGTAAAGAAAATAACTTATTCCAGAGATACTGTGACAAGTGACCAAAGTAAAACATTTAATAAAACTGTTCACCAATAACTGAAAATGTATAAAGCTCTGTCCTCCCAGAGGAAAAAAAAATGTTGTTTTCACTACATATTAGCTAACAGTAGTAAATGCAATGTAGTGAAATCCTGAACTGACTGATGCAAACCCTATCACAGCCTCTCACTGCACAGGTGATGTATTGCCAGCACATGCAACAGACCCAAAGTATTTCAAAGTGTTTCGACTGTGTGTCACAGCTCACCCAATTCCTTGCCACAAGGAAGCTGCCAAAAAAGAAAAATGAACCTACCTTGTGTTGTTAATGGTTTGCACAGCTCCACCAAAATACCCACCAGTCACACACAGAGTGGTAGCAGATCGTGTGCAAGGTGTTTTCTGCTAAAATCAACCGTCCCACAAAGTCTTACCTGTATGTGAAGATATTTTTCGTCGATTTGGAGGCTTGGAAGCAGAGAGTTGAAAAAACGGGAACTTCAAACACTTCCCTGTTACTCTGTCACAAATGCCAGAGGGACAGTTGCAGGTTTTTCTGCATTCCATTCCATAGCTACCATAGGGACATTCTGGGGAAAAAAATAATACAGCAAAGCAGGTCTCAGTGATCCAAGTCAGATGCTGTCTTAATAGCTGCTCTGTTTGAAAGGGGAAAACCTTTGAGTGGAGGTCAGCTAGACCTTAGCTACAGGATTTCAGCATCCTGACTGCTTTTTTATAAGTATTTTCCAGTATTAACAAGCCTTGATGCACTTTACATGCATAATTTCCTTTCCTGTATCTTATTTACAGTGTGCTACTGGTAATCCTTCTCTGAAACACTCTTGGATTTACAAATGCACTCTTACATTAAATTGCCTTAGTTAAAGGCAATATGAATATGTAAGTATACGATTACAGAAGATTTAGTTAAAGGACTAGCATTGAATTTAGAAAGGAAGATGACTCCAGAAATTCCCTGAATTCACTATGTGGTTCACTATGATATTATCTGATTTTCATGACTCTTGAGATTTAGAGCTGCAGTCTGATGCTGGTGCAGGGCTGCTGAGGCCAAGGCCAGCAGCCTGGGCAGGGGATGCAGCCTGACCCTGAGGACCTATCCAGCAAACTTGCCCTCCACCTGGAGATGCCACTGGGGGCTAGACTCCCACCCAAGACTTCTCAGACAGCAAAGTTCTGCCTTCCCGTGGCAGTCAGCTCACTGCATCTGCAGTCTAAAGAATGAGTATGCCCTGAAGGGATATCTGGTACTAAGACAGCTCCCTGCTATGCTGCATCTGGCCGCAGAATGCCCCAATTCAGACCTCACATCTCTGAGCAAGCTTGTGGAGGAGCACTACAAAGCAGCTCGTAGGATGGGAACAAATGTTTTCCAAAGAAAATTAAGTCAGGTACAGGAGATTTGTCCTATCCCATAGCTGACACATATCACATGCTGGGTCATATAACTTCCCAGAGGGTTTAAACTAGGGGCAACAGCCCTTGTCTTCCTCTGCCTTGCTATTGAAGAAGATACCTTCCCAAAACCATTGCTAGAAAGATGGAGACTGGGAAAATCTATGTCTAACATGTCCTTTCCAAACACACAAACAGCTGATCATCCCCAGAGGAGGTTTGAGATATCCCAGGAGAAAGGTCTTTATGTTCAGACTGTCCTTGCCAGCCTCACCTTAACTGGCAAGGTCTGGAGAATTTCGGATTCACCTCCTAATAGCAGGTGAGTGACTAGGGCTGGGCCAAGGAACCACCTAGACCAGGCTTCCACAAAATACTTAAGAAAGGTCACCACAGTAAGCACAAATGATACCTCTCTCCTCGTTTTGTCTCTCATTTTCAGCTATGGGACCTCCTGATCCAGACATAGTTTCTGTGCGTATAACACCCCGCAATAAAATTATCCTTTTCACTTTGTCCAGTCTCCTCTTGAATGAATGAGAACTTTAACTTTGCCATACAGCCTAGGCTATGTGAAAATCAAGCTAATGCACTGTAGTGTAGCCAACATTTTACAATTCTCTGTGTATCAAGTGGATATGCTCTTATAAATGAAAAGCCCTAGAAGATCAACCAGTTCCCTGAAATGGACGGAACATTGAGTCACTCCAGGATGGAGAATCTTACAAGGCCTCAGCACACTCCCCTTCCCATGAAGGACACTCTTGGATCTGCTGTTGTCCGCATAAAACAAAAACAAAATCCCACCCAAGTGTAACTGTTCTTGTGTGCACATCCTTCCTAGGAGACAATCAGAGAGCACAGACTACATGGAGCATCAATCTGCCTGCTGCAGGTGCTCAGCCTGGAGAGGTGGGATGCAAAGCTGTGTACAACAACACAGAAACAAGTCTGACCCCAAAGTACTTGGCTCTGTGTGGAATTATCCTGGCACTGATTAAACTCTTCAGATTTCATGAAACTGAGATCTGAGTAAATTTTTCTTTTAGAAGGTTTTAGTTCAACAGGATCCTGCTCCTCAATAAATTGCAGATAGCTCTCAGTGGTTTAATGGAAGTAAGGGCACCAAGAAGTATTTGGTTCCAGCCATAATGACATTGCTGTTGATAACAGTATGATGCACTCTTCTAATAATGAAAATATTCCAAAATATTGTTCTGGAATATATACTGCCCATTTTAGGAAGAATAAATTGAAGAACAGAGAGTTCAGATAATTTTTTCCAGAACTTCAATGTATATTGGTAACAGGAAGCCAGAGAGAATTTAACCATCCTGCATCTGTTAGTTATTACAAACATGGAAGTTATTAAAATGAGTGAGTGACCTGGTATCATAGCTGCAAATGGGTATGTAAGATAACAGTATCTGGCCTCAGAGAGAGATTGCGCTATCACAGAGCTGAGATGAAGAAAGAAAAAGAACTCAAAATTACATCTATAATATTTAGTGGAAATAAATATATGGGGAATAGAAGCTTTAAACACCAACCTACAGTTTTAAGTCAAGATATGGCTTTATTGAAATGAATGAGAATTTTTCCACTAACTGATTGGGAAATATACCCAAACATTCTACTTTGCATTTGCTACAGAGCATCCAAGATTAAGCTGTGGGGATTCAGATCTCAAGGCCCATAATATTTCTTTTTTCCCATTCAAAGGGTGCACTTGCAAAGAAACTCCTATGAAGAAAGTGAAAAGTACACACTAGTTCAAATGGATTGTTAATGGAATTATAGAGAGTATCTTGCACTGTGATAATTTTTAATAAACTGAAGATCAGTCAATTATCTCAGTAAAATACTGTCTTGGTGAGTGCACCAAAGATATAATCTTTTTGTGTGATATAAGCTTTTTCCTACTCTTTTGCAATAAAGTACTATTTCAGGTTTCACACTCAGCCATGCACATGACTTTATTTTAAATAAGGTAAATAACTGTGTTCTGTATGTGAATCAGCCTAAGTGATTTTTGCAGCATCAGGTCCTAAGTCATTACTTTAACTAAGTCTATTAATACTCCTGATATTTAACTGCCAAGAAATTCCCACCTTTAAGGAAGTTATTCTGAGACTTATCTGTATCTACTTTCTGAAGTGGTACACAAACACAGCAAAACCCACTGCATTCACGCTTTGCAAACTCTTTCTTTTTAAATAGTTTATCTTTTTTTAATTCACCCTACTTCTTACAAATATAACACCTTGTCACCTTTTAAAGATTCTCCTGTTTAAGTGGGGTGAGAATAGCTCCTAAATGAAAAATGTGATTATAGCCTCTGACTAAATAAATCAGCATGCAACATACCTGGAATAAACTGAAAGCAGTGCCTGGCTGCTCATCTCACAGTCAGCTTCTGTTCTGTTATTGCCATCTTACAGGCAGCAGGGTTTCTGTTTGTCTCCCCTGACCACATCCCTAGGATGACTGACCACCTCAAAAGCAGGAGTAAATTAAACAACACAAAGTCTCCAGACACTCAGGCAGTGCTGCTTTCTCCATCCCCCAGACCCCAGAGCGAGCATCTGGTCCCTGGGCAGGCAGCCAGCAGTGCCAGAGGGATCATCACCCCCAGGAGTGTGCAGCTGCAACAGGGACCCTGTGACAAGGTTGAACTTGCAAGATTAAAGTCTTTGTAATTTACAGAAAGCCACCCACCAAATCAACAGAAAGAACAGGACTAGTGCCTGAGTCTCCCAAGCCCCAGTCAAAAATCTCATCTCCAAGCACACCCTGTCTGTATTTCTTCACACATGTCCACAGGTGCAAACAATATCGTCATGTTAATAAACCTGCCCCACTACGTGTAATGCCTTCTAACGACAGCACGTATTTTTTCCCTTTTTCCTTGGCTAAAGAATGAGCTAGAAAAATCCCACTTTAGACTTTTCAAGCAAGAGGCAAATTCTGCATGTATGTTGCTGTCAAATCGCCACAGTGGGTGCATACAAAGTGAATATCGTTACCTTTGCAGATACCAAATTCATCACCAAAGTCATCCTCCTCAGTGTAAAACTGGCACTTCAGCCCAGGACCACACTTGACACCATCCATACCCGAGACAGTACGGTAGCAAGTCTCCCCCAGGGCAGCTGCACACACTCTGCAGCAGCCACAGTCATCCAGCACCGTCCGCTTACAGCGCGCAGTGCTCTTGCACGCGTTACTGTCACAGGGATCGGGGCAGTCCACCGCGTACTTTGCACTCCAGGCTGCTCCAGCGTGCACGGGCATCAGGAGGAGTGTGAGCAACAAGAAGCCCTTCATGTCTTGCAGGAGTAAATGCTCCATCCTAGAGAGCTGGTCTCAGTGCTCAGCCTGCTGGTGCTTGTTGCCGAGGGAAGTGGCGGTACAGAATCCAAAGTGGTAGCTGCACACATCAGCCTACAAGTTTATGAGCTTTATAAAGTGCATTGCCCACATGTTGCACCGTCGTCAGCTTCCTCAATCCGGCAGCGCTGCTCCTGCCAGCCTCCCTTGTTTCAGTTTATGAAATCCAGGATGAAGGTTGGATTAGCACTTTGCTGCCATCCAGGAATTGAAAAGCCTGAGCTGATGTAATCTGTTATGTTTAGTTGGTTGTTTTGCATGAGGACTAAAAACTCTCTCACATCCGTTTCAAATGTTCAAGGACGTCTGCCAAGAGTAAAAAAAAAGGTAAAAAAACAATCAACCCCGAGGAGGTTGCATACCTTCCTGCAGGACAGGGATTGCTCCGACGCTGGGCACGCTGCTGACAGGAAAGCTCTGCCTTGCTATCACAGCTTGTATGGCCAGAAGAAAAATCACACTGAATCATCTTGCTGCTGAAAGAATAATCTTTAATAGAATAAATCTTTGCCGTACTCTTTTAGGGGATGTGGACAGTTATTTTGGGGAATTAAATGAGATCATGTCATTTAATAGCCAAGCTCAGATTTTTCAGTAGTTTTTTCTGCCTGCACTGAAATAATACTTTTCAATCAGTATTTAAGTGGAAGTGAATTAAACATTTCACTCAAAAATTACTGCTGGAACTAAGAACTGGTTAGAAAAAAACCATCATTTTGTGGGATCTCCCACAGGAAGTTGAGGAGAATGAGCAATGAGCTGCCCCAACTTCACAACCAAAGGGGAAATCCCCATCCATCATCACCACTGTCTGCCCAGCGTTAGCATAGATCCAGGGGGCTGATTCTCCTCCTTTTACACCACTTCTATTCTGGCAAACTCTATGCAATGCTCTGATGTTGCTTTTCAATGAAATCAATGTAAATAAACAGAAAACAAATCTCGATTTCCCCTGTCTCCCCTCTTAGACTTTATTTATCCTGCCAGAGCCTTGACAAGAAACAGCAAACAAGTGGAGTCCAGTGAAACTGATGAGCCACTGGAGAAACGAAAATTTCTGCACTTAAAAAAATCTACAGGAAAGAAAAAAGGGAATAAAGCTAGCCATAAATAAACCTCTGAATACCAAAAGTTGTTGCCAGTAAAGTTAGTGGGAACCAAGGCAAACTGAACTGTGTATGACCAGCTTGTCACTTGGGAATCCTGTGTCTCAAGTGGGTTTATGACATTGCCAGTAGGCTGCCAAATAAAATGAAGGACTAGACTAGAAATGCAGGAGAGAAGGAAAGCCTTTTCTTCATGAAGGCAAATATGAATTGATAAACTCAAGACTAAAATGCTTAACTCTTCTGTCTTGTGAAGATGGGGAAAGTCAACATACTGTATGTTGCATTTGCGTACGGTGCTCTTATTCTTTGGGGAGGCGAGGAGAGGAACCAGTGTGTTTAACACTTGTCAAAAGTAAATATAAAAAATAAGTAAAAAATTAAAGTGTTAAGTTGAAGTCTCATGTAAAGGAGAAGGAAGTACTATTGGTAAGCATCAGCTGACAGAAATTAGCTCAATTAGTAGTGGACAGTTTTATCTTCAAAATACAAAGCAACTATCCTCTAAGAAGTGAAAGGAGTGCTTCTAAGATGGAAATGAAAATTGAAGCTAAACCAGAGGAGGGACATGAGTTTAAGGTTATGATGAGGAGATCAATTAGAAGTTGATGTCCTACCGCTGACCCCATCACAACTAAAATATTGCAAAAGTCTGTTTTTTAAAAATAACAACAACCCAATATTTCTTCCATAGTTCTCCGGTCAGCAGAATAATGTAAACTACTGCCCATGTCTGCTGGCATAGCATCAACTAAAATTGACATTGGTTTATATTAATAGGTCAGGCTGCAACCTGTGGGGCTGAGAGCCAGTGTAAATCCCACTGGGCAGTCCCTCTCTGGGAGAAAGATGCCGAGTTCAATCAGAGAACCAGGGAGCACAACTAAGGCCAGTAACCCTCTCAATACCCAGGCCAGATCTGCTCCTAAGGGTGAAATAGCCAAAAAAAAGAGCTTTGCACACTTGGTGCATCAGACTTCAGAAGTCTGCAGGAAGCAGGAAGGCTCATCCTTAAGTTAATTCACATCTGCACTTCAAACTCATACCTGCTTGCTCACTCAAAGGAGATAACAGATGATATGTAGTGTGCAGACCCATCCTGCCTGATAGTATACTTATTTATGCCTGGTAGTAATTACCGGCTGGTAAAATCCTGTTATGTAAATATTTTTAGGAAATGCTCCTTGTCTAAATCACCAAACAAGATCTGAAAGGGCTACATTTCACATTCAGGTTTCTCACAGGAAAAATGTGCTAGAGAAATGATAAATAAAAAAATTACACACAGATGTGGTGAGGAAAAGAAAACGTAAAAGGAATCAGCACAATCCCCTAGCAACTAGCCAATATTATTTGGAATAAGATGGCAAATGTATCCTATGCTTGGACCTAGAAGCCAAAGTAAATTATTACAATGGATTAAAAAAATACATGTAATGGAAGAAAACAATATGAACAGAAATATGTCCGGATTATGCATGAGTATCACAGAGGAAATAAGGATACTATGATCTTCCACACTGTCCATTGATTAAATAGTGAATAAAATCCAATATCACTCTCCTTGGTTTTAATGTGTCTATGTTGTTTTACCTGTTGAATCCATTAAGCTTTCCTTTACAGTGAAAAGTTTAGTCCTGTAAAAACCTGAACTAAGCTCTTCCGTGAATATTAATACCATGGGAATTAATGAAGTTTCCCCAGATATCAACAGCGGAAAATTTGCCACCATTATTTAACTTGTGGTATAAATATAATTCAAAGGTGGAAGACCTTCTGGATCAGATCAGAGCTAATTTTTTTCCAAGTTTACAGCATAAATTGTCTTTTTGCCAGATTACATCATAATTACATCACCATATATAATGTTTGGCACTCCTTCTAGGAGCAGAAAATGGGTCCAATGCATTACAGGGAACCAACGATCTAATATCAGTGGGTTGTGTTTCCAGCTGAATACCTCTGAGACCCATTTTTCCAGTTCTTCTGTAAATAATCTATTTCTCAAGCAAGAGCAGCTTGTGGGACAGTCTTGAGGTTGTATTTATGCCCTCTGAAAAGTCTGACCACACCTGTTAAAAACCCCCATGAAATGGCAAACTTCATGATAGGTGATTATTCTGCTATGGTACATGGGCACAGTGTCCTCACTAGGTCAATAGGCTTTGTTCATTTCACTCCTTAGATAGAGAAACATTCACCTCCACTCTTTGAACTTAAGCATTCTGGCCACTATTGCTATCCAGTCTTTTGAATGTCTAAAGTCCGGATAAGCAGGAAGCACTAATATCTCTTTAAACATAGGAAAATATTTAATGCATGACCCTTGTTGCTCATTTCCAAAAGACAGTCCCTAAACTAAAAATATGTTACCACACATTCCTGAACAATCCAACCTTTTCCCAGGCTTCCTTTTCAAAAAGCCATAAGCACAATGCTATATGAAAAGCAAAAATTCAAAGGGAAACACCGAAAGGAAGCTGAGCTGCAAAGTCCAAAATGAAAAGCCAGAAATAGGAAGTAAGAGATAAGAATCAGGAAAGTGAGATAGCGGCAAGGACTCCCCTTTGTATGATTTCTTTTCTTGTATCTTTTCAATGAATTGCTAATTACTCTTTGTTTCAGCTGTAACATAGCAACTTCACTCTGGTAAAAATAGATGCTTTGGGACATTTCCTACTTGCTGAAGGCAAGAGATGTTTACATGCTTTCTCCAGGCAGACCAGGTGCTATGCAGAGAACTGGGTAGGCACAGACTGCAGGAGCTGTGGGAGATCAGACATCCACAGAAGCTGAACTGGGTAGCACCACAGACCTTGTGGCCCTGGTGTGGTGAAAGCTGAGGTACAGATAAACTCAAGGCAAAAACAGAAGTGAAGACAGCATGTCTGGTCACTCTGACCATTCTGATGAAGAAAGATGCAACAAGGACTTTGTTGCCTAACATTTCTCTTTCTGTCAATCCTTGCAGCAGCTGCCATACAAATGACTGAGTATGCCAGGTTACCTGCAGAGAGCCTCAGGATTAAGAGCCACAGCTTCTTTGGAGCACAGCAAAAATACACTTGCCCATATGCCCACGTACAAATATATGGCATGTCCAGCCTGGGAGCTGCTAGCAAAACTTACTGCGCATGATTTATGCTCTGAGTCTGCCATTGATATGGAGCTGAACCCTGTCAGGTGTGTGCTGCTTACTGAACCCGTGGCACAGTCCTGTTCTTCCATGAGCTCCAGTCATGGCTGGCTCTGATTGCAGGACCTCTGTCCTGTGTCACCTCATCACAGAACAGGTATTCCAAGCAACTTTTCAATCACCGTAATAATCTGCATCGCAGAAATCTCTGGAGTTCTCTCAGTTCACTTACAAATCAAGCCAAATAGTAGTTCTATGCTTGGAGAAGGTATTCAAGAGGCAAAAAAAGTCACAGACTGGTGTAAAAGCCCTCCTAAAAGCGAGGGTCAATTTTATCTATGGTGGGCAAGTCTGGGTTTGTCACCCACAATAAACATGTTGTTGATTTAAACGGGGAAACAGATGAAAATGGTATGTTGTGACTCTGTTATGCCGAAAACTTTTTTTAATACTTTCAAGACATCTATATTTCCAGAGGAAGAAAGGTATTTCAGTGCCCAAAATCTCCAAGAGCTGTACCAGAGGATTTCTGAGCAGTACGAGAAAGTCACATACCTTTTCTATACTTCAGAAAATTTGCTTCTCTGAATACAACGTCTGGTCACTCCCAGCCCAAAACTCTGCCTTCACACACACCCATCTTATCAATACTTTTGTCAGGAGCTGTTTTTTTGTGACACTTCATTGTTCTAGAAATCAAAATCACTCCAGATAAGACATATGTACACCTACAGAGAAATAAAGCCTGTCCATATAGAAAAAGACATTTTCAGGATTGATCTTCAAATATTCCGTTTCTTTATCAATAAAAAAAAACAATATGTGAATGATGGCTCTTTGTATGTTCTGCTTAGAGGGTCAGGTGTCCATACAGTAAACAGCTTTAATGCTGAAATAATGTGGCTATTCTGTGCTTCACTGCTTGACATAGTTAACTGATGTAGAAACACGCACTCATTTCTCTACTGTCATGAAACCTTTGCTCCCAGTTCTTCTCTACAAAACTAGTATAAAATATATTAGACTTGAAAAAGCATTTTCATCAGGGTTTTTTTTTTCAGACATAAACAATAATACAACAGTGAGTAAAATTACAAATACTGTATGGATTTTATCTTTTCTCTACACAATCTAAATGGTAATTATACTCTGATTCTACCAGTCCTTGATAACTAAGCCAATATCCCACTGAATATTTTTTCTTGGTACCTGTGCAGAATGTGAAAGTGCACTGTTTGGATTTCAACTCCTAGGTATAGATATTAGAATCAGATATTTTAGGGTTGGTGGGAAGTATACTTTTGTGTGCAATTCAGGTTGATTTTGATCTCTGTTTTTTAAGATTAAAAAATTGACAACTCCATAAACCCTTATGGGAATAGGACTGTATCTTAAGTATTAATGTGATTTCTACTTTTCTGTACTAAAACATGTCTTTTGAAACTTTGTTGCAGTTGAGTAGTGCTATTGTCTTACATTTCTGCAAATGTTTTAGCCATGCTTTTTATACAGTTTAGACTTGACTAAGTAGCTATTTCCTGTAATGAAAGACAAACCTGTTAAAAGCTTGTTAGCTTCTTGTGCTCCATGTGTTGCTAAAAAGAAAATCTGTAGTCATACGTGTGAAAGGTTGAGTTGTTTAAGTTAGGGTTAGGTGTCCTCACCAGCTAATGCTTCCACGTATTCTTTGCAATATAGCCAGGATTATTTCCATTGGCAGAGAAAAGCCAATTTGAAGTAATTAATTTAGATAAGTAAGCATATCAAATTTATATCAATCATCATTTTTCTTTAAGAAGAAATCTCTCCCTTTTGTAAGTACTCATCTTTGAAATATAGAAGTTTTGTATAGGAATTAGATGATCCCAGAAAGGCCAGAGGAGGACTTCTGCATTTTCTAAGTAACACGACTTCAGGGAAGAGCCAGACAAGGTCTGAAAGGAATAAGGACACCAGTGGGAACCATTTCTCAGAGTTTTTCCAGTGTCATGCTTTCTTTTCTTGGGATGAGTGGCTGTTTTATTCTTACTTCTTCTGCCACACAATCTCTCTGGCTTAGCCTCAGTCCTCACTATACTGTTTTTCTCCTTTATTATACTCTACTTTGTCTCTAATCTAAGTGCAAGTTTACTTATG
This sequence comes from Cyanoderma ruficeps, assembly GCA_008694505.1. NCBI lineage: Eukaryota > Metazoa > Chordata > Aves > Passeriformes > Timaliidae > Cyanoderma > Cyanoderma ruficeps. The sequence goes on from VZDJ01000511.1 coordinate 1,332,803, forward strand.
CCACACACAAAAAGCATGGCAAAAATAAGAGCTCAGCAGGCTATATTTCTTTATTCCATCTTTATTGCTTTCTCTTGTTCACAGTCCTCACACTCTATCCATCTTGTCCATCCCAGCTGAAGCCTCTGAGACTTTGGATTAACTGGAGCAAAGCCTTGTTAAAGGAGACTTTCAGCAGCTGGTCCTCAGGCATTTCTGTGCTATATGAATTGGTATCTTCTTTGGTGAACGCGTTTGGAAACAAACTGAATTAATATCTTGGCTTCCATGAAAAGAGACACCAGCCAGGGTCTCCAAGAGCAAGGCAGTTGGAGGGATCTAACACAGGACTGTTTGTTTCCCCAGTGTGGCAAAAGGATTTTCACACACATGCTCTCTACATCCTTTTTCCTTTGTTCCATAAATCACGTGGCGCTGTTTGCAAATATTAATTTTTTTTCTTTCCTTGGAGCACACATATTGTGGGTCAATGCTGACTCCAATGACATAAGTGCTGTGTCACTCATTTCAGCAGGGTTGGTATTTCACATGATGCTTTCAATGTTTTATAATCCCTGCTGTGTGTTTTTTTACTCAAAATTTGGAAAGGGATGTTTGCAAACAAGCTCTACTCAGAAAGCAATGAGGAGTAACAGCTGCATATTTCCTGTGACAAATTTGGTCTCATTAAGAAATAAAGCTGCTAGAAAGCTTAAAATTATAAGCTATAAACCTACAAAGAGCCTAATCACTTCCAAATCTATTTTGGCTTGTATTTCACTATTTTCAGTTTTCTTAATACATTGCTAAAGGAGGTGCAATAAATAGCAATATTACAAATGCAGAACATAACCTTGCGTTTTTACTCAGAAATGTGATAATTTTTATGCATTTATATACACTTAGCATATATGAGGGAATAAAATATTGCACACAAGTAGTCTTTTTAAAATTTTATTCATTAATCAACCTTAGTTATTTAATCAAAACTTGATGGTAATTTTCAGTCATTTAACCAAATGCCCAGAAGATTTATTCTTTAAGAAAACTACCTGGAAAAAAAAATATGACTGAAATATACAAAGCTGGAGCTATCTTTCCAAGGTGTGAATCTGACAGACTGAATACAGACTGAAATGTCCCTAATGGCACATTATTCTTCTCTTTTGTTTTATCTTCTGAATTGCCATAGACTGAACATGAGTAATTTTAGATGTTTCCTGACCATGATAGAATAAGCTTTTTAATCCAGAAACATTTCTGAAACAGTTCATAATCAGATGTACTTTCTTAGATGATTTATTTAAAACCAGATAGCTGCTACTCAATCCTGTGTTTTAATTGTGCCCCTCACTGTATTATGGATCCTCTTTCCTGTGCCAGGGGTTGGCCTATATGTTTTAGACTGGGTGCTGGATGAGTATCTCACCCAGATTGTAAAGGAGCTGCAAAGGGAACAAAGAGGAAGGTCAGCTGCAGATAGTTGTTGTTGATAGCAGGAAATAGCCCCCAAAACTGTGATGTACAAGATGTTCCCTCATGTGGATACCATGAGGCCACTTGGGTCACTGGGTGAAGTACCTTCAGTGGTGGTGCTGGCTATAGTGGCTTTTTCTGTTTTATAAAACAAGAAATGTTTGAGTTTTAATCTATAAAGCATTGGAAGTAAAAACAAAATGTCCATTTTCAACAATCAGCATAAAGGGAAAGGAAGTTTTTGTTTGTCTATTGCCTAAGAGAAGTGCCTGAAACAGGACTTGGAAACCACTGACTGGGCAGATGGAAACCCTTTCAAAGTCACCAGAAGTGTTTGTCTGGGCAGACACTTTCCAGGATGGGTAAACTGCAACCAAGCATCATGAGGAAGGAAAAACCCAACCCAGCACTGCTGGTGGAATAGCAAACCTGTCTGAAATTGCTGTCCCAAATATGAGTATCAAAACAGGTAACCACTACTGTGACCCTGGCTTCAGTAACTTCAGCTTTTTCCTTTTCTTACCATCAGCAGTGCTCTAACCTTGTTCAGGTACTCTCAATATTTCTGCTCAATGACGCCAAGACCACTCGATAAAATCAACATCATTGTTCATAAGACAGAATAGTTTGTTAGAAAGCAAGGTGTTTTTTAATAATTCAGGGCTCTAATGTGCAGTCCCTGTCAAATGTCACTGTGGCACTCCCTGGCTGATTTTTGTTGTAGCAGAGTCTCATTTCATAGGCTGAGTAAACTCCAACCACCCATTTCTACTCCTGGAGGAGCACAAACACCACTCCACTGTGAATGTGATAGCCTCTGAAGCTGATGTACCTAGAATCATGAGCACCCCAGGGCCCTGTGTCACCTTTTCAGCATCTTCATGTTCTCACCTACCTGCATTTTATTATAGAACCACACCAAGGAAACTAGATTAGAGCCCATCTAATACTGCAGAAAGAAAATGAACAACACATTAGTATCAGCAACTTTGTCTTCTGTCTCTGTCTTGTGCAATATCTTCAGTGATGCAGGTATTATTGCTGCCTCCACGTTATTCTCTTCATTATGATGTGGGTTATACACAGGAGGAATTTGTTGACAAGGTCTGGCTGAACCACTTTGAAAGACGGGGCCTCTCACAACCACCAGTGGAAGGGAGAAGCGCAAGTTTTTCCTCTGTCCTCCATCAGCATGCCCAAAGTTCTGAGAATAATTGTGCACTCGGTGCAAATATTTGTTACTTGGACTCTGCTAAGACCAGTATCCAGACAGGATGGTGGCTTTTGGGAAGGGATGTGTGTGCTCCAGATTTTAACCAGTGAAAGCCACGTCACTGTCGATGTGGCCCGTTGCCATTTGAACCTGTTGCAGGTTTTGTATGCATACTAATCCAAAGCACACCCTATTTTCATGCATCTATTTCCAAAGAATTTCTGCTCTTTTCTGATATCAATTTTCTGGCATTCTTTCTGAGCTGAAATAGTATTTGTTATGTTTTGGTCATAACAGCTTGAGACAGACTGACCAGTGCATCCTAATAGGTAACATCCTTTACAAACCTCAACAAACAACCATGAATCATTTTTCCATTTAAATGGAAATCATAGGATGATAGAATAACTTGGATTGGAAGGGGCCTTAAATATCACCTGTTCCAAATCCCATGCCATGGGCAGGGATACCTTCCACTAGATCACATTGCTGAAAGCCCCACCCAACCTGGCCTTGAACAATTCCAGGGACAGGGCAACCACAACTTCTGGGCAACCAGTTCCAGATCCAGTCACTATCCTCTGAGTAAAGAATTCCTTTGCAACATCTCATGTAAACCTACTCTCTCTCAGTTTGAAGCCATTTTCCCTTGTCTTGTCACTACATGCTTTTGTAACAGGTCCCTCCCCATCTTTCTGGTAGGCTTCCTTCAGGTACTGGAAGGCAGCAATTAGGTGACCCCCTAAGCCTTGTCTTCTCCAGGATGAATAATCCCAATTTTCTCAGTGTTTCTTCACAGAAGAAGTGCTCCATCGCTTTAATGACCTTCACGGCTCTACTCTGGACTTGTTAATTAATAGTTAACAAAATACTCATAATTATTACACTTTAATACAGGACTGATTGTGAATGATTAAAGTAATATTTAATATTTTCATTTGCTGATATTGCTACTGTTCTAATTATCCATCTTGATTTTCTGTGTGGCTGCAGAGAGGCTTGGGTTTTTTTTATTGAAGTAAAGGTGTTGTAAGAACGTGTTAACAGGGCAAAGTTTTTTTCTTTTACCAAAAAGTGCATTAATAATTCGTAAGAATGAAGTCTCTGAAACTCTGTTGTTTATAAATTGACTCTAATATATGCCTTTGTAAGTAGCTAAGGTATGTATGTTCCTATTGTATCATTATATGAGGGCTTTTTTTAATAAAGGCTTTTTTGCTCATCTTTCTGTGGTTCCTTGATTTGAAAAAACATGTGCCAACTTGAATTGAATTGTGATTAAATTAAACCTACTTGTAATCTCTTAGACATTAATTGTGAGATGCATTAGTCAATCAAAAAGGATTTCGTTCAGATGATTGTGGGGTTACAAGCATACTGGATAAAAATGTCTGAACCGGCTGACAGGTCACTGATGAGATTAGGATACATTTTTGAAATTATCAATCTCTAGTTAAAAGATATAACAGACATATGAAAATGACTTGCTGTTACTTGTCTGATTATTATGAACTAATTCAGAATTGGAAAGAGTCTTCCAAGTTTACTTCTTTTTGGCAAGTATTCAAGATTATGTTGAAAATCTGATGGCTTGTTTTGTTTTAATTCTGTTTTCTAAATGTTTCTTCCTGATGCCAGATTACACTGCCCAAAAGGAAGGTTACTTTTACAGCTTGCTAGGTAGCAGGTGGCTCTATAGTCAGGAGATAAAACAAAGACTTTGAGGCAGTCCAACAAAGCTGTGGAGGCAATCCATGCTTCAAAAATACCACCACACTTTCAGAAAACAACAGTTGTTGACAATAGATAATTACACCCTCTGTACTGAGAAATAGGAGCTTGTCTAAAAAAATAATTATCAAAAAAAATGAACATGCAGTGCATTAGATGTACAGCTAAAACTAGTACAAAACATCAGGCACTACTGCTCAGCACAAGAGCAGTATGAACCTAAGGACTACACCTGACTGGCATCTGCACTCCAGTGTGATGTGTATGAGCTGTCAGTCGCCTCACGGATGGAGGCAAGGGCTGTGTGTCGGCACTGTGTGCTCTGCTCTGTGCCATACATCACACGTCAGTGCCATTTGTCAGCTCTTTACACAGCCTGGCCAGCCTTAGGGGCTGTCCTCTGTGCCCAATCATGACTATGTGACAGGCAACAAGAAAGTCAGACCCCTCAGAAAATAATCCTTAAGAAATATTGCTTACCTGGAAGACCCCAGTAAAAACAGATACAGAGGCAAAAGTGTGACAGAGAAGTCAGCTCTGCATAGATGAAGACGAGAAGTGCAAGCATAGACAGGAGCATATGCCTGGCCAATGGCAGAAGGATTCCTGAGGCAGAATCCCTTAATCCACTCATAAATTTCCAGTAAAGATAAAAATAGCACGGGAGAGCTGGTCTGGTAGAAGAAGCCAATATTCAGAAACTGGGAGGTACTGCCCAAGGGCACACTTCACAGGCACCTAGACATTGGTGTTAAGGCATGTTGGGTTAAAAGAGACAAGACTAAATTTCTGTCACTGACTGAAAGTGGAATTTCAAATGCTATGATAGTATGTTTAGTAAACTCTGCCACCAGCTGCTGAAAATTAGCTCTTCTCAATCTGGTAAAGAATGCATTTCCAGCCTGATTTTTTCAGGCTTTGTTGGTGTCTGTCATTGCAAAACTGCAATATACATGGAGCTACTCTCTGAGGCTTTCCTGTTTTGATTTCAATTCTGAGAACCAGCCCAGCAATGCTTTTAGCAGTGAATGACACCAGTGGTCCCCTGCTTTTCCTGGACCCTTCTTCTGCCCATCTCCGGCTGCAGAACCAGTTATCCTTCCTTTGACCATGTGTTTTCAGAGGGACTAACAAAATGCAGAACTATGGGACATTTTGCAGGACTCCTGCCACCCTCCCTGGCCCAAAGTGCCCCTCCTCACACGGAGAAGTGGGAGGGCAGGCACTCTCTAAAGACACCGGTATTTCAAAGCTAGCAAAGGTTTCTCTCCTATTACATGGGGAAGGAATAAAGCCTCAGGGTGGGCAGAAATTGAGTCAAGGCTGCTGGGTGCTCGCTGTTGCTGGGGGAAGGGTGCTGGCCCTGGGGGCTGGGATGGGTTCTGGTAAGTGGGTGGGTGGGGGAGCCACAGGGAGGGCAGGGCAGTCAGGCCTGGCACTAACACCCTTCCACATACCCCATTACCCATTAACAGAAGAAAGATGATGTGAAGGAAGTAATTGCAGGAGATCACACACCCGAAGCCCAGTATCTGAACTGTAATGAACAAGTTGGGTTATGGTTCCCAGATTTTATCACTCACTCTTTTCCATCAGTGACAGAGACAGCCACTTTTCACATGAGTGAGGGAGTGAAAGTCTTGCCAAGCTAAACACCAGTTGGTGGCCATTGGGCTGCATGGTGTGAAAAGTCTCCTGTCATTTACCTCACAATGTTAAAAGGGATTAATTTGTGTTACAACATCCACTGAGACCCCCAGGTGTAAAGTGAGAACAATGGTACGTTATTCCTTCCACTTTTATATATATTTTGCCTTTTTCCCTCCGTTTTTCCCAGTTCTCTCTGTATTCCAGTACTGAGCCAAATCCCACTGACATCTTCTAAGGTCTTCCTTCTCACAACCTTGAGCAAGAACTGGGTCTAAGCCCCCACACACCACAGTGGCAGGTTTTATTTCACTATAGCAAACAACCAACCCAGTTTTGTGGTGTCTGGTTGCTTCTTTCCTACATATATATTCTTTATGAGCTTGTCCTGCTCTGCTCAGAATTGTGACATGGTTCCTGGGCAATAATCAAGGCCAGTAGGTTGTTGTGCTGGAGTTATTTATTCATGCCTCTGCAACATCCCAAAGTTTACAGTATTTGGTATGTGTTAGTGCAATAAGCACAGAAATAGAGAAATCCTGCAGACGGTCACTTCAAAATTGTTAGTTACAAAAGGCCTAGAAAATACTTGAAAGGTAATGGAGAACAGCAAGCAAACCGTGGATTTCTTCAGAAACACACCAGGCCCTTCTGTTACTAGAAGTCTATTGAAATCCATAGCCAGAGTCCTGTTTGTTTTGACAGATGTTAGATAGGAGCTGCGTTAAAGAACTATAATTACATCGATTACAATCAGTATTTATACTTCTGAGCAAACTAGTAACTGAAAGACTGAGATTATAAACCAAGCTTGGAGATTATTTAGTTTATATGGTCAACAAAACAAAACCCAAACAAACAAACAAAACCAAAATACCTGACCCAACACCCCCNAAACCCAAAACAAACAAACAAAAAAATTTCCCCCAACAAAACAAAATGAGCAAATAAACAAAAGAGAGGAAGAAATCTGGGGAAAAAAGACCTTTTTTTAATCTTTCCATTTGTATGTTTATAATGAAGACTAATTGGAAAACTGTTTCTCTCTGTTTAATATTTTAACCCTTTGAAATTGAATTTAGATAAATAAGTACTCAATAATAAGTGTTATGAAAAGTAAAATGAAGTATTGGGTGTTTCATATTTGATATTTGAACATTTTAAGCACTTGTTCTCTTTTTCTCATTCAGCAAGCATCTCATTCCCTCTCAGTCTGAAACTGAATTTTTCTGTAATTACACATTAACAAACATTGCTTTATCCCAATGAATACATTCCCATCCCAGTAAAAAGTAGAGTGGAATCCAATACAAATTATGTTTTCTAAATGGCAATTGCCTGCTGAAGATTAGTGAAGGTGTTATCTGTACAAATGTGGATATTTTGAACTGTTCTCATAAAGCTGTGGTGGTGTCAGCAAAGCTGCAAAGCTGGGAGGTACATTTCAAAGGCGGTGTGTTAAACCAGCAGCATCCAGCTCTAAGGCACAGCACAATATTTATTAAAATGTTCTTGACTGTTTCATGGATCTGTGTCACTGAAAATGGCTCTTTTTATCCAGTCAATATATTCTTCAGTCAGCCACCTATAAACTCCAGGTATGTTTGTATTTTCACATTCTTCTCCAAAAGAAACAATCCCACGGTTCTGACCAGCACAGATTAATTGCCCATCCAAATCTCCCTGGAAGATAAATCAGAGGTTGCTGTCAGTGTGTCGTTTCCCTCCAAAGGAGCGTGCAGTGCCACCTGCAGTGCACAAGCATGTTTGGAAATGTTGCCTCTAACCTTTTCCAGCCCACGAAATGGAGCAGCTGGCTTACACCACTTCATGTGATGAAGTAGAAGTCACTTTTCAAACTTGATAAAAACACTGTGGACCAGCAGAGTGCTATCATAATTCTATTTCAAAATATATTTTATATTTTTGGTATAAATTGATTCTTACTTCTTTATCAATTGTGTCTTCAGCATTCAGCATCAAAAGCAAGATCCAAACAACCCTTTTGGGTATACAATTAATTCTGTACTATTCAGATGTTGACTTCTGGAAAGATTCAGATTATTGAGAACCTGATAGCTCTGCTTTTTCTCCCATGACTACAGGGGGTGTCTAAGGAGAGGACCATAGCTAAAGAAATATACCTGAAATTAACAGATAATCCCAGGCTCAAATTCCCATGCTCTTGATCCTGATTGGCACACTGACCTAAACTAAACAAAGTTTTAACATGTCTTTTTCGCAGAAATAAAGTCTCTCACAAATGTAGTTAAAATCACCTAAAAAATTATCAGCCTCTTGAGATGTCTAACACTGCTTTGTTCCCAGTGAAAATTGTTGAATACATGTCCCCCACTTTGTAACTTTGCTTCTTACCTCGCAAATATGGCTCAAATATTATTCACTTTTCCCTGTAGCACACAACATGTTCTTGGTTATTTTGGGGTCGTTGGCATAATGTTTGTCACAGCTTTTTTTATGCATAATTTTAAGTGTTGCCTTCTGGAGATATTTCAATGCCTTTCCTGGTGATGTGTCCCCCCAGACAGCCACCTGGCAGAGTGTGCCAGGTTCAACACCTTCAAAAAAGTCAGGCAGAGGCAAAAATTGCACATATTTATTCAGCTTGCAAAAATTGCACATATTTATTCAGCTTGGCAATATCACTCACCTAAAAAAGGAAAAAAAAAGAAGGAAAAACAAGGAAAAACTAGATTTCTTATGCAGAGAGGGAGGGAAGTTATCATCTGGTTTCAACTATCATTTAGTCTCATTTTACCAATACTTCCCTTAAAAATCACTTTTCACTATTTGGGAACTGATCCTGAGCTTAATTGCCTCTTTGAAAATTCAAAAGTCTTTCCACAGTAGCAGTACAGCAATTTCCCATCTGTGGCAGCAGTAGTGAGTTCAAGCCCAGCCTTCCATTGGATACGGTGGGAAATATAAAACCTACATGGGAGTTAGGTTGTTGGATCTATGTCCTGTTCACAAATCTAATTTGCCACTAAACTTCAGTGTTGAAATCATATTCTGGTGCTTGCCTGACAGAAAAGTCTCAAAGCACAGGGTGATGTGCCTACAAACAAAGATGAAAATAAAAGCTATAAGCAATTAGACACAAAAGCAGCAACATAACTGAGGAAAAATCAGGTCTCCATCTATTCAGACTGCCAATTTTTGCTCTGAGAGATTGTAAAGAGTTTAAATTATTCAAACTGTCTATATTTTGTTGGCCTTTGCCTGACATACCCATCCTTCAACAGAGGTCAGTTTAAGCCTGTAAATGAAAACACAGCCAAACCCTGACATATATCCTCAGTGTGCTTGGTAAGGGCTCACAGCTACTGAACAGACATTTTTCATCTTATGATCACTGCACCATGATTCATTTCACCGGGTTCTCTATTATGGTTCTCAGCTTGACGATTCTGGCTTTATACCTTTCAAAAAATGCACGCCAACAAATCAAAAATTTTGCAGTTATTGTTGCCAGTGCTGCTAGAAAGTTCCAAAGATGGAAAGCTTACTCCAAACCATTTAATACTCCATTACTGCAAAACTGTAGAGATAGGAGGTAAGCTCTAGTACTATCCCTGTGTCAGATTCAAAGGATGGTATGGTATCCATATCATGCTTGAAGAGAGTTGTGATTTTCTAGAAATATTACCTCTTAGCGATCCATTTTGGTTTTGTGTTCACACTGGCCACAGGAGAAGCCAGTGAGATGAGCTTGGTCTACATTGACAGTGAAGCAGATGTAGAATGCTCGCTAACATCTGGGGGAAGGAGCTCCTCAGAGATGGGCTGTGATCAGCTACTCGAGCCACAGATGCCTGTAAGTGTTCCAGAATGGAATGTTACTGTTGGAAGGGACCTTAAAGACCATCTAGTTCCAACCCCCCTGCCATGGGCAGGGGCACCTCCCTGTAAATTCAAATTCCTACAGCCCTGCCCCACTTTGGCATCAGATGATAATGTTGACAAGGATATTTTCCATGCTTCATTCTGCAGTGTCGTGAATCTTTTCCATTTTGTGACCACTGTGGTCCTAGAGCTGAGCCTGTATGTCCTGTATTATCCACACTTTCACTTCTAGTTACCCCAAAAAATTAACAGTGAGTTTCATCTCTATTTTTACTTAGTCCAGCACAAGATACAATTCTGAACCAGACTTAACTGGACACATCCCTTCAGCATTGCCTTAGAAAAATTACTGATGAGTGTGCTTTGTGGTTTGGAGGGGTTGCTGCAGTGAATGGATTAAAAAAAGGAGTTTTAGAGCACAGAATGGGCTTGAAATATCATCCTTGCTCACAGAGTCAGTGATCCTCTAACTTCATCTAGATTAATACAACCAAAAGTAGACTGTTCTGTGATACTGTTAAGGTATCTGAATATACTCTTCAACATCAAAAAGTAGCCAAAATGATCATCAGCAAAATTCCTTTCATAAAAATACAGCGGTAATTAAAATAATACCTTGAGGAGCATTATATCATTATCAAAGGGAGGCCTGTCATACTGACAATGAGGAAATGTTTCCATAATCCCAAATATCTGCTGTTCTTTTCCAGCAATGGATGCCTGATGAGCTCCAAGAACAATTCTGTCTTCAATTCTGTAATTTATAGAAAATATAGGAAGAGAAAGTCACTAGAGGAACTGAGCAACTTCTCTGAGGATAATCAAAAGACATGTAACACAACAACATTTCACTTCACAATAACATGATTAAAACAGAGCAGGAAATAATTGGTTTCAATGTTTTGACATGAGTTTCTTTTTTTCCTCTATAAAGTAATGTTTCTTTACTACAAACAAAGTTTAGTGAAATAATTGTATGATAACTGACCTCCAGAGATTTTCAGAGTTTGGAATTAACTTCATGAAAGAACCTCCCATCTTTATAAGGGGAGTTGCTTGCACAAGGACTGCTACTACTGATGTCTTTCATTAATCTCTGAAAGGTCTCCTTTGGATTTGTAATCTAATCCTGCAAAGAAATGAAAGTTTGCCGACATCAGTAGCTCATCAGAACACACATCAATATTCAACACTTACCCTGAGTATTACGCATATGGGTAAATGCTCTGCTAAAGTGAGTATCTTTAATATTAGTAAGTTTTTTGTCCTTAATTTTCTAAATACAGGATTCAGCACATTAAGGAAGAAGGATGTGTGTTGCCTATCCCAGGACGTCCCAGTAGTGAATATTAAAAAAAAGGGGGAATGCTAAAAATTCAAAAAGTTATGCATTCACTTCCTCCTAATAAACATTAAGAGTTAAGCAACCAATAAATTCTGCTCTGTTCCAAGCTCTACAAGTATGACCGGAAATGTATTTATTAATATTTGTGTTTCTTCATTTTGCCCTGCTAAACTTAATGCAGCCCAATAATCTGACATTGCAGAACACATACAGGTGGTTTCCTGTGCCTCATTTTCTGAATATAATCTCACTATAAACAGCAAAATTTATTCAAGCCAGAACAAAGCATTTATCAATACAAGCTATAAAGGAACTATTTTCTTCATTCAAGAGGTATGTTTCACTGAAAGACATAATTCATTTATTTATACATGAAAGTTTATGCTTGTGAAAATAGCTGCAAAGGCAGCGCTGTAGTCCAAAAATTTCTCTTTTTATCTAAAAAGCACACTTCCTCAGAGAAAACTATATGTCTCTCAAAACTCCATCTCTGTGACTCTAACAGGTGGTTCACAGGCTGCATAGAGGTTCATGTTGCTGAATTCATGCTGTTTTGTCTAAGAAAAAAATATTTCGGACCTGATTAGCACGTGAGATCCATTATTTAGGAAGTTTTACATGCAGTGCAATTGCACCAGGCATAGAACAGGCATTGGTGGGGTTTATGAGCACTGTCTTACAGCTTAGGAAAAGGAAACCCGGCTGGTTCAGCTTGCCCCAGTGACAAAGACCTAAAGTCAGCCCAAAACACTGTGCTGTTAGAAAACCAACTAAAGTGACCAGAGCACATTCTCCACAGGGTCAGAGCCAGACAATGCCCTTTCCATTGAACAGCTAACAGATCTGAATTTTTATAGATGTACCTGACTGGCAATTTCTCACGTATTGACTGAAGAATTAGAGACTCCAGATCCCATTAAAAAGTCCCTGAATTCCAAAAAAGGAACACTTGGTTTTGTTTTGTAAATTTGCCAAACAGAGAATGCTAGCAATGAATATTTCTTCTCTTATAAACAAACCTGATTCAGCTGAAAAATAGTGAAAGTCAAGTTCACTTAGAAGGAGCTGTGTCCTCTGTTTCAGACTAACTCATAGAAGAAGGCTGCCCACACTGCGTTTAAGGAGGTCAGATTTGCACAGGTTAATTGTAACTGGTTTCCTTTCAGATAGTCAAAGTAAGAAGGAAAATTTGCAGAACTAAAATTCAATTCAGGGAATATTTTAAGAAAAATAGGGCGTTTTACTTCCTGATGTGAACAGTAGATGTCCCCCTTACCTTGAGTCAGCTGTTCAACACCAGAGCTGACCTCGAGACATCCCACCTGGGGAAGAGGTGTTTCTGCTCACATTTGACTTTTCAAAAGGGCAGGTTTCCTTGTCACAGTCATGAGTGACATTCTGGGTTTGTGAGCCCAGGTCACTCAAAATTAGAGGAATAGTGTCCCCATCTAATTCAACTTCATCTCTCAGGGCATTTTGAGACTCAGTTCCAGGCACAAAAGTAAGATTTCTTTAAAAAAACCTTGGGTCATATTCCCTTCTCTAAGACATTGCTGTTTCACATGCATAAATAATTAATTTGGTCTTTTAACAGCACAGTATCTGCTGTACAGTAACTTCGGCAGGATCTGACTAACAAAGGTAACTCTGCAATGCAGATGAGTAGTTTATAGCAACTAAAATCATAATGACAAGTTCTAGAATCATTTTAGTGAGAGAACTGCAGCTTTTAATAACTTATTAAAAAATCAGTACTCACCTTTCTTCCCTTACAGGCTGCATACCACACCTCACTTCAATGAAGAATTAAAATTGCCCCAATTTAAGATACTTACTCACAATGTACTGCTGTCAAAACCCATTGTTTTTCCACAAGAGTTCCTCCACAAAAAAACCCCACCTAAATTCTTGTCCCAGATAGCAACCATATGAGACCAGGAATGAGGATGCACTTCATGTCCTCCGACAATGTCCATGCAGCCACCTGAAGTGCAACAGAAGTGCAATAATATTACGTACTATCCAGAGGAATTGGGAAACTGGGTATTGGGAATTTTTACTCTTAGGTGAGTACTTACATCTTGTCAGTATGATAACAGCAATTAAAGAGAGCAGAAGAGCTTCCAGGTATGATAGGTGCTATTTGCTGACAGGAGCACTGTAAATTGTGGTGCACTCCTTGGTATTTAAGTGTCCCCTTAAGGAAATGGGTTTGAAAGTTTTTATTAATAGCTTCCTCTCTTGAAATTTCCCTTTACATCATTAATATTATGTTATTTTATTTCAGATTGATTTCTCTTCCAGTTTCTTGGTTTCTGAATCTCCTAAGAAAGCCCAAATAACCCTGAATAGCACCTAGATGTCTCAGGGTATTCAATCCACTTTAGGAATAAAATAAAAAATAAAATAAAATANTCCCAACCCAAGAAAACAGCCCTGCAGCTGAGCTGAGACTGCCTGAACTCAGTACCAACAAACCCGGAAAGTTTAGAGGCACAGTTTAAATTGTTTAAATTGGTCTCCTGAACCAGTGTCCTAAAATCACATCTGATGCTCACCTCAAGCACCAGAGAAAGCAGCATGAAGGAAAAAGCAAGACAGTCACTGCAGAAGGAAAATTATCAAAATAATAGAATATAAGGTAAGGGATAGAAAACCTCAGCACAGTAATGGACAGAGCTGAATGTGATCCACTGGCCCATGGGCCTAAAGCCCATAGGAAACTTTCCCAAAGGCAGAGGTTGGAAATAGAATGGTATATACCCCTTATTCTTTTACTGAGGCAGTGGCTTCTGCCAACCGAGAGGCTCTGCCTTGTGAGCACTATAGGGAGAAAGGAGGGAGTGTTTTGCTTACAATACCTCACTCTCCTTGAAGACCAATCGAGTATGCAAGAGAAGAGCTAATAAAAGAATTTGACCTGAGAAGGAAGCTTTGCTTTGGGGTTTCCCTTTGCATGGAAAAGGCCAATAGAATCTAAACCACCATAAATTAACTTATTGCCATAACCAAAGGAGCCCAGCCAACTAATTGCACACCCTGAAATTTTATGTCAAATTTTCAGCCTCAACAATGTAGATTACGAGAAGAGAACTCTCTGACAAAGTATTTGGGTACAAAATTGGTTCTGGTTATGTACATATCAATCTCATCTTTAATATCCATGCCATCAGGGATTTTGCAGAGAGGTCATTTAGGACTGCATATTTCTAATTCTAATTATCAGTGTCAATGGATCTCTCAGAATTGGAGGGGTTTTTTTAAGAGAAATGGATATGCTAGTACCTATGGAGTTTCAGAAAAAACATCTTTAGAAGTAAGTATGATTTAGAGGTAGATAGAAGCACAGCTAGAAATCGAAAAAAGTATAAACAGGCTGTAGAAGATTTGGTTTTAGATAAAAAGCACAGATTTACCTGTATCTATTTAGCTGGAAAACAACTAGGAACATTTGCTAATGTCTTAATCCATGTCTTTCGAATAGATTTTCCTTGAAAACAGATCAGGCAAACATAGGATGATACATACCAAACCTCTTTTTACTGGCCATTGCACCTCACATGGGACCCATCCAAGGATGAATCATTGTAGCACTACAAGTTTAAGCATGTCTGAGCATGCAGGATTTTTGCTCACAAGTGCTCATCCTGATCCTGACACTGCATAATCCAGACAGGAAACAGCTTCAGTGGTAAGAGTGCTAATTAAAACATCGTATAATCAGACTTTGTAAAATAATTGTGATTGATAAAAGAAAGAATTGTACCTATGATACCTGGTGATATTGTGCCCAGGAGAATGCTGTAAAAAGAACAGCAGTGCTGCAAAGTGATGATAATTATGGGGGATGTGCTAGTAATGAGGAGAAAAATTAAAGAAAATTAAATCTTGGTGAGCTTTAGCACTGCATAGAGCTGTCACAATGTTATATAGGTGATTGGTGTCTTGACAGAAACACATCAGTGACAAAGGGCTCCACAGTCTCCAAAAGTAGATCCACACCTGCCTTCTTCAGAAAAATTGCCAAGTTGTCCTCTGTCCCAGAAGGGAGAGCATCAGCAAATTTGAGCAAGGTCTGCCCAAGCTCTTCTGCAGGTGAAACTCACATGGTGCTGGGCTGACTGAGCTCAAGATATGATACAGCTAGAACGCAGAAGATTTCTGCAAGTGTTTTATTGTGGGGCTCAAGACTTCAAGAAACCTTCCAGTCTGTCTAACAGTGACATTTCACTAGCTAGGTCATAGAATAATTGATACTTCAAATTATTTAATATTGATGCAAGTTATTTTTATTATTTGGGTATATTTTTGCAAGGGAGAAACTGTGCCTTTACAAGGCTCTAGATAAGATTTATTCACAGAATCAGAATATCCTGAATTGGAAGAAACCCCACAAGGACCATTGAAGTCCAACACCTGGCTCTGCACAGGACACCCCAAGAATCACACCATGTGCTCCCAGGAGCACTGACTGAACCAGTCTTAAGCTCTGTCAGGCTGGTGCTGTAACCACTGCCCTGAGGAGCCTGTTCCAGCCCCATCACCCTGAGTTTTCAGAACTCAATTCAGTTGCCTAAAACTCAGCATTTAGTCCCATTTGAGATACTGTGGGCTTTCCAGACATGGACGCAGGGCTGGCAAGTCTGACACAATCTTCAGAAGACTAATGGCCACCTGCACGAGACCTAAAAAACCTTAAGGCGCTTTAAATATCATCATACCCTTAGCTATAGGGCATGAAACCACACTCAATGCTGTATGAATGCTCAGCCAGTGCTAAGCTAATGAGGTAGGATCAGATCCTGAAATGAGAAAACATCAGATTCCTTAGCCCTGAGGGTCTCCTGAACAGAACAGATATTTCATTAATGGGGAATGGGCTGAAATTCATGTCTGACCTGGAAGCCACCTGAGGTGACTGGAATGAAACTATACAACTTCACATGGACAGCTGAACCAGCCTAAATTTATGTGAGCAGAGTCCCACTGTGTTTCACCCCTATATTCCTATATCAGTTCTCTGCAAATGCTACAGAGAGAACACGAAGCGGGGCAGAGCCTAGCTTCACACCACAGCAGATGACGCAAATCCTCACTAACATTTCTGCTGTAAGGTACATCTTTGGGGAGGGTTTCCGCATTTGTCGTGGTTACAGATGTCAAACACCCTTAAGAGAAAAAGCAAAACCCACATCCTCTTCATTTATGTATATATATAGATAGATAGGTAGACAGAGGTATATTAAGTAGTGAATAAGGAGGAACATCAGAGAGAAATCATGGGTGCTTTCCTCCTTTGGTACACCTTTGTTGCTGTCATTCTCCTGGTAATTCATGGAGGTAAGTATGCAATTTAATACTTTTGAAAGTAAATGCTGATATACAGGGATTCTAGTTAAGCCAACATGTACTAATGCAAAGGAAGTAGTCACAATTATTATTTGAATTCTTATGATTACCTCCTCTCCACTGTCTGCATGTGTTTGATCTTTCACCCAAACAAAATAATTTCTGAATGGGTAACCTTAAAGTTGCCCAAAGTCCAAGTTGTTTGGAGGAGTTCTGAATAGAGAACATAATAATCTTTCTCTCCAGAGCCATACATATACATTAACTGCTTGATTTTCTCTTTTTCTGAATAATAGATTGATGTAATGTGGCTTACACTATATAGTCCAGATTCCATGCACAATATTTATGATACGGCAGATCTGAGGTTGTTACTTGCAATGGAAGCTAAGAACTTAACCATCAGTAATCTTCAAGAAAAGAAATCTGTGCAAAAGCAACAAAACTTCAGTGGGGTTTTTCCCAAGATCACCACACTGATCTCATTTAAGTATTGCTAAATGTAATTAAGTAATACTGCTGAGCAGTTTTAAAATTCTGAACATCATCATTGTAACATATGTGCATACTTGTGTGTCTGTATGCTTTATAATTACAGCAGCCGTGTTTTCTAAGAGACTTGGAGTGTCTTACAGAATTTGTTAGCCCAGCTGCGTGTCTTGTGGCTTACTTTTTTAGGTCTGTGTGCAGATATCATTGGAGGATATGAAGTAAAACCACACTCGAGACCATTCATGGCCCAAATCAAGGGACCAAAAGGAGTTATTTGTGGAGGAGCTTTAATCAAGGAAAACTGGGTGTTAACAGCTGCACATTGTAAAGCGTAAGCTCTTACACTGATTCAGACCTATTTTCCTATTGTCCTTAATGAGTATCCGGTATCTCTGTTCAGGCAGGAGAGTTAGTATCTCTGGTAATTTTACCCATTTATCATGACCATGATCATGTTCTGATTACTGTGCTTTATAGGTTCAATCAACAAATTTGTTATAGTGAATAAAAAAATTTAACAGGGTGTACTGATCTTACTGATCTACACTGTTTCTGAAGAGATATTTTAAAACTTGTAGCTGCACACACAGAATAGCAATATTGAAGCAGTGAATCTGGGGGAAAGTTTTCTCCCTGTTTTCTCAGTCAACCCATAGATGAGAGGAGTGTCCAGTCTAAACTGCTAGTCTATGGACAAAAATAAATTCTTGTGCTTTTATTCTGTAAGAGATATGCAGTTCACCACAGAAAGAGACAGCATGTGGTTAACACAGGAGCAAAAATTCTCCAAACAAATGGCAGGAGACACTGAGAGATTGCTGTCTTACTTGGTATGTTGGATTGTCAGCCTTTCTTTCTTCCCCTGCCCAAATCAAGACGCAAATGGATATCTGGCTCTACTGAGTCCTTCAGCAAGGCAAGAAATGAGTTTTGAATTACACATCCCACCCTCACTTGCTTTTGTGGGAAGGACTGAAGCTACTGCTGAGCCAGACCTCACACAGGCTCTGTCAACAGTCTGACCAAGACTGTGAGCCACTGGACTCTGCAAACATCAGAGAAATATATCTATCTCTCCTGTCCTTGTCCAGACAGAGGGATGTGTGGGATCTACAACAAAGAGAGCACTGGGCCCAAAATCTGTGTATTAACATAAAGAATGTTTCCAAATGACATTGCCTTTAAGAGAAAATACAATTAATTATTAATTTAATGATGCCTCAATCAACAGATAATTTACAATAGATGAAGGAAATGAGCCATCACTTTCCCAGGGCTGCATTTTCCACAATAAGGCATGAATGACGGCCAACATACACATTTGCTCCGAGAATATTCTCCCATTCAATTGTAGGATGCATTGTTTGCCCAAAACCAGCTGTACCTGTGGTCAGTAGTAATGGCTGCTTGGCCTGTTTGGCCAAGGACTAGGCAATACTTGTGGTGTCTCTGTCAGAGAGCTGCAGCAGACACAATTCTGCCACCGCTTCGGGATCTTGTAAGTACAGGAAGCTGCAGAAAAACCTAGAAAAGAGGAATGAGCTGTGTCTCACACAGGTTCAGAAAATGGTGTTGAAATCTGTTAGAGCAAAGTAATGGTTACATTTCCATACAGTCAGGACATCTCTGGACTAACAGTGCTGTCACCTATTTTCCTAAAGTTTCAGCACAAATTACGGAAGGCAGAATTGGTGAGACAAGTACCCACAGCAAATCTGATGCACCCACCAGTCATTCAGTCCCCAAAAGGAAACAGTAGTCAGGTACCTGAAACCTTTACATGCTCCTGCGAAAATGAAAATAAAATAACATGAATTTTGATTCACTGAGTAATTTTTTTCTTTTAGCTGTTGTATGAACAGGGACATCTTTTAGATATTTCTATATTACTGTCACTTTTCAGGCACAAGAAAAACGGCTGTAGCAGCTGGACATTACAGCACCACATTAACCAGCAAAAAATTTAGAGTTACATCAAAGTGAATCCCAATAACTATGTGGTCCTCTCCTCAGGGAAAAAGCCAAAGTTGTTCTTGGAGCCCATTCATCAAAAGAAAGTGAAAAAGAACAGCAGACTTTTCAGATTGCAAAATGCATTCGTTATCCATGCTATGACCGCAAAACCAACGAAAATGACATTATGCTGCTGCAGGTACAGACTTATCTATCACTTGTGGAATATACATCTCCTACATTGAACTATTTTCTTCCTTCTTGTGAGGGAGATAAGCCAAGAGAGTTTCTGGCGGCTTTTTTTTTCAGGGGTGATACAGTCTGGTCTGCTAATCCAGTAGCCCAGGGAATTGGGGATGCACTGGTAACTAAGGCAATCAGTAATTCCTGTAAACTTAGCTATGCCTAGTAGACAAAATCTGGAGCTTGATCAAGATAATTCAGTTTCTGGCTTTTCCATAAAAGAAATAAGATTCATGCAGATAAAACATTTGGTTGAAAGCACTAATGTCCTGTCTGAAAAACAGTTCTAATTAAAATTGTCTGACTTTTCTGATCCTCAACTTTGCCAGCATCAGTAATTACTGTTATTTTGTCTTCTAAATGGTCTGAGAGCCAGAGAAGTAAAATAGGATGTTTTTTGAAGCTAATAGATCAGCAGAAGGTAAGTGGGCTTTCATGAGACAAAGAATACTCATTTTCCTCATTCTTACATTGATGACATAAATACTGTCACAAAGAACTGAGGAATCTCAAAAAAGGATTGCATTAATTACCACAATGGGAAAGAGCCAGTGGTTGATATGAAAGGGCCTCTCTTAGACTCTGCCCTGTAGTACCTATTTTCCATATCTTCTACAGCTTCAGGGAAGAGCAAAACTTAATAAAGCTGTGAAACCCATTCCCCTGCCTACCTCAGACGAAGATCCCAAATCAGGAACAGTTTGCTCAGTAGCAGGATGGGGTACAACTACCAGTCGTAGGAAGACATCGCCTGCTGCCCTCATGGAAGTCAATATCACTGTCATCAGCAGGGAAATCTGCAATGATAAAAAACATTATAATGGCAAACCCATCATAACAGAGAACATGATATGTGCAGGGGATAAGAATGGAGGAAAGGACTCATGTTACGTAAGTATATTTACTATGACTGCATATATTGTATAACAATTTATATAAATACATACATCTCTTCAAATCAATGAAGAATTTTATCGAATGTCAGTGAATTTACCAAGGCTTGTTCTTCTAAGCCTTAAAATCAAAACTTAAGATGGGTAAATTCACCTTCACAGCCTTTTGATATAGCAGTTGTATCCAGGCATGGCAGATAGCTATCCTCATCTTCAATAAAATGAGTTTAATACTAAAAAAGTCCACAAAACAGCTTATGGGTTGATCCTCAAGTAACTGACTTCAGTGGAACACTTCTTTGATGTCAGAAGACTTTGAAAAAGGTTTTGCTGATAAAAAGTATTTTGACTGGGTACCAAGTCAAGAACACAACTGTGTTCATGACTGTGTAAAAACCATCACATTTTAAAATATTTAAATATTGCATTTAAAAAGTTACCAAAAAAAGGTATCAATTTCTGAAGGCTTACATTTGGATGAGGAAAGTTTTCAGCTTTTTTTTGGTCATTTTGAGAAAGACTAATTCAGCCTTAGCACTGAGCTAGATTCATTCCCCATTACGCACACTTGAAAGATTAGATTGAAATCCATGAAGCCTTTCTTTTCATTTGTTTTGCTGTTGGAAATCTTGATTTCCAAGGAGGAAAAAATGATCCCTAACAACACTGGCTGCATTTTTATTTTCTCCATCTAACTAGTGAAAATTTTATTTAAAGGCAACAATTTTTAGCTTTTGTTAATTTGAATGACAACATTTTCCATTTTTCTAGGGGGACTCTGGTGGACCTTTAAGGTGCAAAAATGTGATGAGAGGCATCACTTCATTTGGGAAGAGGAGCTGTGGCAAGGCTAGTGGCCCTGGTGTCTACACTCGACTCACAAAGCAATACCTGGAGTGGATAAGGAAAACCATAGGGGGTGCCTAACAGATTGGTTTTGGGCCACATGATTTTTGTAAATGAAATGGGTTTTTAAAAACAGCTTCATTAGTCTGGTGAAAGAGGTATTCTCACACTGAATTTTGGCAGCTTCGTGTCGTTCTGCTACGACAGCATTTATAGCTCATCCTGTCAGCCATGGAGTCATTGCAGGTATTTGGGGCTGAGGACTCCAACATTGCCACAGTGCATGCTCACACTGTGCTCTACATGGATTGGTATTTCAGATCAAGAATCTAATCCTTCTTTGGGTCCTCACTGCATGTTGAGTATATACAGCACTCTTCTGTACCTGGACTTCTGCAAATACCCCGAAAGTTAGTGCCATGCTATGTAAAAGTACAGAAACCTAAAAAACATAGTTTCTCTGCAGTGAAGTTCTGGGTTTTTAGGTGTATTGGACTGCTAAGCTTCAGAAAATTAAGTTGCTGCAACTGTGGGACATATGTATTAATTTTCTAACTGTCTTGTATTTGAAACCTCAAGATTTTATCCCTTTGTGTACTTTGAATTTTATAAAGAAATGGCAATAAAAATCTACTGCTTTCAGCTGTCAATTTATGTGGAAATTTCTGTTTCTTACAGTATAGATAGTCTATGTACTATCTGTAGGATCTGTTTTTGATCTGTGTAATGTTCTGTACATGTTCAATGTTTGCAAAACATACCAAAATAAGAAGCATTTTGTTTTAAAAAATCATCTGAAAACCCATGCTTCAGAGAAATGACAGGAACTGTTACAGTTCAATATGATAAAGCACTGTTGATAATATAAACCACTCTTAATTTTATTATGCCAGTACTGCTGTTTCAAACATGCAGCGCAATTTTTAAGAGCTTCAACAAGCATTTGTCAAGCAGCAAATAGACCTATTGTGAAAAATGTTTCTGCCTGCCTCTGTATTAAGAGATTTGGGCATTTTCAATGCCATGAGCACCTCAAAAAGGGCTATTTTGTGTTACTTCAAGAGGTTTTTACTTGGAGGTAGGCATTAGCTAAGAGAAAGCAGGCAGCATTCAAGGGCGGAGAAATTTTGCATTGATTTTAATTTAAAAATTGTTGCTCTGTCCATCTTCAGCAATTAAGAACCACTTACAAACACAATGAGGAAGCACAAACTAAAACTTTAAGACTCGTCAAGAAGAGACAATAGTTTTCTCCCAGAGAAGTAAGGAAGGATGAAGATGAAGAAGGCCTAAACTACAGGGATCTTTACTGGAAGTTTTGATGATGAAAAACATTTTGTTTTCCCCTTTGTTATAAAACATTACACAGTGAGAACTTTCCACATTCCTATGCATATTCCTAATTGTTTTTCTCACTCTTGGGCTGAACACACAAAATGTACACACAAAGGGACACACAAACACAAAAGCAAAGCAGGAGCAGAAAAAAGATTCTCAGACAAATAAGGTTGCATCAGTGAAACTGAGAGGAGAATTTGACCCACTCACTACTACCAACACCCAAAGCAGTGACTTGATTCTGTCTTTAAACACACAGGAAATAAGTAAATTCAGACTTTTTTTATTCTTGCAAACTACCAAACCCCTGCTTAGTCAAAAACTAATTCTAAAAGCCTTCATGAAACAAAAATATCCTTATCAACCTGCAGCCCATGTAGGGCTATTTCACTATTCCCATACATTGGTCTTATATTTCTTTGCTCATATTTTCACTGTCTTTCTTTCATCTTGCTGTTCCATTATTTCATCATTCTGCTTCCTCTTCAGCCTGATTTTTCTTCTTCCCCAAAAGTCACAAACAACACCCTTGTCAGTGGAAAATCCCTCTCAAATCCTGTAATTCAGTATTTCTCCATTTTTCAGATGGTATTTCTGAACCAACTGTTGGAGAACCTTAGAGATCAGGAAGGAGATGTTCTGACCTAGGAGAAATTTGGAATGCATGAAAAAATGTGTAACAGAAAAATGTGCTGCCTTCCTCTTCTACCTTGAAATTTATGACTTATCCCAAAATACTTCAAAAATTTTGGGTTTTTACATGGATTTTTTAGTGAATTGTGCAAAGTAAGCCTGTGGAATTTCGCTTACATGGTAAAACCAAAATTCCAGCCTCTGTCACTACTGCCAATAGTGTAAACCGGTAGAAAAAAGAAGAACCAAGAGAAAGAGAGAACTGAATTTTCCTCTAGATGGGGAGTTCTCTGCTCAAGAGGCATGACATGAACCCATTCACAAGAGAGTTTCACCACTGTGGAATGGAACCCACACTAGCTAAGACAAATGCTATGATAATTTGGTGTCGTCGTTTTCTTCTCAGTCTGGCTATGTGAGATCATTGAAGGGAAGTAACAGGTACAAACTGCATTACACAAACTCACATAGCATCAAGTCAGATCATATAGGGGCAGAACAGAGCACTACCTGCTAGACTTCATTCTTTTAAGTGTAGGAACAAACGGATTCCTCAGTCATTACATTCCAGACAATTGTTTTGTCATATTGATACACCTGAGAAGAAAGACACATGCATTGTATGAGCAATGAAGTTTCTATTCAGCCAAAAAATATTTTTGACCTGAAGTTTTGGGTTCTATATGTTTTATATTGCCCCACATTGGACAGGACTGTAGGGATGAAGATCTGATTTTAGTCGAATTTTCTTAAACCTCTATGCTACCTTGGAGAATCAGCCTCCAGTGCATACACAGATGCAGAACAATGGACCTCATAAAGATGAGTTCTGATTTTTGTCTCATCCTGGGCCTGAGCAACATTCCAGGCATGTATGTAACTGGCAATGAGCTACAATAATGCCTACAGGGCGAAAGTCAGGATTTCAAATTTTGATCAAGATTTCATATGTTAAGACCTCTGCACTGGCAGAATGAGGCAGCTATGAAAGAGTGTGGTCAACTTTCAGCAGCTTTACACTCTGCATATTCAGAAAAAAAGCACTACAGCATAAATTTAATTTCACTCCAGATTAGCTACATAACTGGAATCCATTCTTAGATGTCTTCTCAGACATGGCCACATAATGGACCTACAGGTCACTCAAACAAGGTCTTCTCATAGTTATGGGCTTTTGAAATCAGTGGCTTCTCCCACTTTTAGATATTATGCTAAAATACATTTCAGGCAATACAGTTTGACTAGTCTACAATGGGCAATAAGTAACTAAGATACAAGCAGTCCTTAGGCTGAGAAATGTGTAGTTTCTTATTTTGACACTTCAGCATCCAACAAGAAATGCGTGGTTTCAGTATTGGTCAGGTCCTTCCATGGTACAGCCTCCCATCTTGTGTCATGCACATCCTTCTACACTGGATATAAATGATATAAATATCATTTAGGTGCCGCCAAAGGAAAGAGAGAATTTCTCTCTTATAAAAAATTTCAAATAAAAAAATGCATGAGCAAAGAGATAAATTCTACTCTTTTTTTTTTTACATTCTAAATGGGGAAAAATGTTTTTAATATTCCTAAAGCCTTTTAAATTATTTAAAACATTATTTTGAGTGTTTAAACCAGATTCTAATTGTCTGATAAAACCTCCAGAAACAAACTTGTTCATATTTGAAGACAGGCACAGTATAAGTTATTTCCCATATTTAGACATCAGCTTCCTGGTAGCAATTTCTCAACTGACAACCAATATTACCATTTTCTAATCTGCTTTGAAGACCACATGAGATGACATGAGAACCCAGCAGTTGAGTAGCGGGTTTATTGCAATCTCTTACTAGGTAAAATAGATTAGTTGTCTCAACCTTCCAGACCAAAAGTTAGTAACCACGACTTGTGAACAGCACAAGATGAGGTTTTAAAAATCGTGAGAGCTAAAGACATGACAGTTTCACATTCATTTACAGAGATAACATGTGCCCCTGCCCATCTCTTTTCAAGCATTTGACCACAGTGTAATTTTCCATGGACTGGCACTGCTGTACCCCCCTAATATCCTTATCTTCCTCAGCTACATCAGCTACAGGAAATATTCTAAATAAATTCTCAGCTGAAGGAAAAAAAAGTCCAAACAATACAAGTTTCTGAGCTCAGAGGGCATTTAATAAAAAAATGCAAGAATGAATCCTTACCCCTTGCCTCTGATCATTCCTAACAATGAAAGCAAAGCTCCAAAGTTGCTTGTAGGCAGCATACATTGAATAGCACTACTGATCTGTATCTGAGTAGCTTCTGAAGACCAGTCCTGACACCTTTACTTAGTGCACTTACTTAAGTAAGTACAAGTGTTGGTAGTGTAGAAGTCTTGCAAGGCAAACATTTGTTAAAGTCCAAGGGGTTTTGTCCTTGTGAGCAATAAATAAAATTCACAACATGATGACAGCTGCACAGTGTGCTGGCAACCAGAATTGAACTGGTACCTTTAAGAAATGAACTAACAGTTGTGTCTGGCCCAAACAGCGTGCTACTTTAACTATGTCCATTTGAATTCTTAATTAGTTGATTACATATCTATGCATAGTAATAGAATTATTATGCAATTGTTTGTATTTTCAATCATTGTCAAACATAGTGGGTGGGTTTAAGGAAAGGAAAAATTAAAAATCCAGTAAAGATGGTTTCCTAGTTATGCTAGTTTTCACGACCATTATGAAAACAATAAAGAATTTTCTAAAAATCATTTATATTTAGTTACATATTTAACCTAGAACTCTAAGAGTATATAGACAGATTCTATATGACAATTTATGAACACAGAACAATACAGACCCCGTAATTGGTCTCTACTCATCATAGTCTTTGAATGATCCAAGGCAATATACATTAATTAGTACGTGGTTACTAATGGGGATGCTAAGATAATGTTAAATTTACTGCAAGAATCAAAGTTAAAAGCAGGACCTAACGCTTTATACTGCCACTTTACATAGGCTGGATTCCTTCCATGTTTGCTAATTTAATGAAAATACACATGATATTATTCTTCAGAGTTAGAATATTTTTCCTTTAGGGTAAGACAAGCTACTAACATTTCAAATAATAGACTGATAAGAAAATTTTGTTCTCTTAAATAAATTGTACTATCTTTTGCCATGTTTCTATTGGAAGGAAGACACATATTTTGAATTATTGAATGCACAGAATGCATTTATCACTGGCTTTCAAGTAAAAAACTCACAAGAATGAGCTCAAATAACTGTTATTAAAAAGCCTTGTTGCTGTGCATGCTCTCCCAGAACCATGTTGTTTTCACAGACAAGATATCCCATCCACTGCAACAAAAATGAGCCTGCTCTGATCTGGGCTCTGGGTTATATGCAAGACTCTCCCTTTGTGACCTATAAAATAAAATATGTATGAAAGAAAAGATAGATCAGAATTCTACATTGATTATCCCAGCCATTTTCACCACCCACACTATGGCTTGTTCCACTTTACTGCAGCAGAGTAACATACTATCATCCTCTATTGACTGCTTTTGCATTAATAAAGAGCTGAAGGAAGTATATTCTTAATAGGGAGTAGGCTTTAACTGTCTGCACCACTTTGAGGAGACATTTCTGTCAAAGGAACACATTGAACCTGAACTATTGTTCTCCATGTATTCACAACATCAGTCTCATCTGTGTTTGGTAATGTCTCTCACTGCTGAGCTTTCCCATCTGGCTGCACAGGCCTTGCAGACAGTTTGCAGCAGCTGATCCAAAAATAATGAGATTCTGTCTCCAGCTGCTCAGTTATTACTGTTAAGGAGATCTTTTAACAGTGACTCCACTAAGCCATTTAGTGAAATTGTGTTCTGAGTCTGTCTGCAGTTGTAGTAAATTTTGGGAGCTACACACGGAGACCAGAAAGTTACCCAGTAGCAGCACAAAGAATGTACAAAACTCATTAATGTGGTTGCACAAAAATCACACCCACAAACAGCCACTGAAATTGAACTAAAGGTAGAAAGAGTCTGGAACTAAACTGACACTCTTGAGAGCTGCATTTACCTCATTGCTCTGGCGTAGTCTTCCTGTACCTTCTAGAGCTATGTCGATGCCAGGAAAACCCACGAGGTTTTAAGGCGCATGGCAACAAGAGAAATCTAAAGCCTTTTTTCTTGAAGTTACTGGACTTTGTCTTTTCTGGGTGGGCAAGTTACTGACAATCACACTGGTAAGATAAACCCCCAAGAGGAAAAAAAAATCTTCTGAGTAATAGTTTCTAAAGCAGATCAGATAAACCACATCCTAAAAGGAAGCACGAAAGTAAGAAATTGTGCGTGACCAGCTTAAATGAATGTGAGTGACCTGTGTCCTCCCTTCACTTGTACCTGAGATCTCCATGAACACAAGAGCATGGCACTTCTCTAGCTCAAGATATAAGGATACTATAAGGATAAACAAGATACTATAAGGATAAACATGTGAGGAACTGTAAAGCGCTCTTGAAAGAGTGGTACCTGATGAAGGCCCACAGGACTGTTGCCAATGGAAAGTCTGCCCTTAATTTGTGAAGCTGATACAGTGGCTCTCTGGAAACACAAATTTCATCCTGCTGTCCTGGTGCTGAGCTACATGTGTTCCTCCTAAACTTTGACTTGCATTTCAACACCACTAAATTATTTCAGCAGAGATTAATTTTCTAGCTTTGCTCCTTCTCAAGTCATAGAAATGTACAGAATCTTTGCCAATATTTAGGACCAAGAGTTTACAACTCAGTGAATTTTTTATGCTGTCTGTTCAATGTGTGTAATGACTTTGAAGAAGGATCTGGAGTTGTAATCTTTGGAGGCACCCAAAACTATCCACAACACTGGTTGGAATTTGATTAACAGTGTCAAAAAGCAGTGGAGGGCAATAGGGAAAAATCAGACAAGACGAAATTTTTCACTTATATGGGGTTTGAGTGGAGTTTTCTGGGTTTATTTTGTTGTTCCAAGATCATGTTCAAGTCAGGTAATTTTTCAAAGCAATTGCATATTTTGCTTGCCTGTATGTTTTCATTGATCTACAATTTTTCTAAGGAGAGGACATTACAGCCAAAATTATTCTCTTTTTTCTATTAAATTACTCTGTATTACTCTATTTACTCTAAATTACTCTAATAGTTCCATCAGAAGTATCTCAAAAACTGAATCAGTGCTATAAAAATGTTACTATCTTTCTGCTGTCATTCTGTTCTGAATATTCTAAGTGTCAGTCAACCTTAATTACTAAAGTGCTCAACTGGTGCTGATGGGTCTTCTTTCTTAGCTGGGGTCTTCAGCATTTGCAAGAGGCCTAAACAATGAAATTCAGTTACAATTTGTAAGATCATTTCTGTGGGTGTAAAACTTATGTGGTTAAAAGTGTCTGAGGTTGACTTAGAACCGTCTGAGTCACAATCATTCTCAGAGTATTTATTCTGACCATACTTTCATACATCCACATTTTTTTCCAACATTCAGTTGCTTATAGTAACTTATTAGGAGTCTTCATAAGCAGTAATATGTCTGTGTAGCAATTATCTGGTCTTTTTTGTTCATGAGCAGCACCAGAGACAAGGAGGCTTAATAGCAAGAAACATTCTCTGCATATGGTGTAGCCCTACAGCACCACGGAACAATACAGAGCTATGAGGAAACTCCACTTTCTCTGGCAGTCAGCAGGGTGCAAGGGAAACACTCTGCACCTCATTTCTTGACAGCAAAATCCTTCATTAAAACATAGACATTTCTAAATAACATCATTTGAAAGCTGGTTCAGTATCCTCACATCATGAAATGCAAAAGCAGTCACATTTGGTCTGTGTTGCCTAGACGGTCATCAGCCAGAGTTTGCTGGAAGCAACCTGACATTAGCACATCCAATCCTGACCTAGTCAGCCTTAGAAAGAAATAGAAATACACCTGCTGCACCTGGCATGGCCTTACAAATAATAGGAAAGAATCCCATCATTAAAAAACAAGGAATTTCCCAGAAGTAATTTATACCACAGTCTTAATAAATCAGCCTTTACAATCCCACAAATCAATGAACGTGAACACCAATGTGTAGGTGGCTGCACTTTACTCTTTTCTTTACAAAAGGTATGCAGTTGCAAAACAAGACTCATTTGGCAGATAAATAACTGAACTACTTGCCATAGAGTTCTAATGAATTGACAAACATATTCCATATTTTCGTCTGATTTCTAGGAAGGCCCAATCATCATTTCTAGGAAGGTCCAATCATCAGTTCACTGGGTAACCAGAGCAAGGAAGAAATCTAACACGATTTAAAATGCTGCTTTAGTTTTCAGAAGGGCTTAACATACACCATTCAGAGATTTCAAATTTAATCCACAATGTTTGAACAAGCTACTGAGAAATAGTCCCAGCAGAGTGTTTGTTTGTTTGTTTGTTTGTTTGTTTAGAAGGAACATTTAATTGTTTTCAACTCTTCCCAGTACAGTTGCTTTATTTTTACTGTCTTATCTAAACATGGTAACAACTTACTAGTATAACACCAAAGCCCTCAAAACACATCCTCAGCTAAGTTATAATAGCTCCAGCAAACCAAGTTATGTTGCTTTACTACAGCTGAGAACCTGTTCCTCTGTCTCCTAATATTCAAACTCCAGAGACAGATGTTTTCTCTCTGACTCTTACAACTCTCCTCAGCCCAATGCTCTGGGAATTTTTCTTCCCCTTCAGCATTCTCTCTGCATTTAGAGTTTTGGCCGAAACTGTTATTGACAGCAAAGCGAGGTGATGAAAAGTCAAGCCAGAAGTGTCTGGCTTCAAGACTATCTCCTGTTCAATCACTTCTGTGTGGAGACAGAAGGGTGAATGAGAAACAACAGACTGCTTCTGAGTCAATCACACACTGTAGTGCTGAATGTAGCACAACTGCACATCCAGAGAGAATCCTGCTGCTCCTCTTACTGCAGAACCACCCTCAAAGTCAGTGGGAGTTTGCCAAATGAGTATAGCTACACAAAAAGAGCATAGCCTAAGTATGCAGACATTTTATCATTTCACCTGCAAATCTGTAATTGCACTTTGGATGATTTTCTCACAATTCATGTGCCAGACACACAAAATCCCATCTTTCATTCCACCTCCTGTAGCAAGCCAAGGACACCAGGTCATAGCCTAAAGAATAAAAAGAAAACAGATGCCAGAATAGATAATGAGGTTAGCTGGAAGAACAGATGAGCTTTAGCTAAAAGTCTAGTTGTTGAAATGAACTACAAGCATTTGGAATATACACTAAGGGCAGTGTAGAATCCCAAAACTTCAAATGCTGCTTCCCTTGCCATTGTTTCATAGCCTACACTGTCCCACATACCCTCACAAAGCTCCAGCTTCTCTGCTTGCCCTTCAGAGGCCACAGACTCACACCTCAGTACCAGAAGAACCGAGCAGGATAGTCTTACTGCCTAAGCCAAACCATCACAGAAATCTAAGAAAAGTGGCCTACAGATCTTACAGGAAACCTGGTTTCTCCCAGGATATTTCCAGGATATGCCTAAGGCCCAGAATTTACCTGAAGAAAAGTTTCTCAGAACCCAATTCCACCTGTTTCAATAAATTTCCCTGACCCTTTAATAACCACAGCACCACAGTCCAGCCTCAGATACTTTTGGGAGGACAAACAGCTTGTAAATACTGGACTCTCCTGCCTCTTATTATTATTACCTGACCTATCTCCCACGCAGATGGGGACTACATAAAGATAAAAAATCGTAAATTATTTCTTTTAAAATTTCCTCCTTCAGAATATTTGTCACCAGCAATGGCATGAAAATATGGGCAGGAGGGCAAAAGGAACCTCATATATCAAGTTGCAGCAGAGGTAGTTTTCCAAAACTCCAAAAATCAAAATATCTTGTTTGCTAACTTCTAAGCATTACGCCACCAAACTTTTCTGTGAAGGTACATAGATAGAAGAAAATGTGATAAACACTATTTCTGTTTTGCAATATATTTACAAAGGCCTATTAATCCAGTATCAAAGCCCTAGCAAATTTATCTATGACGAGAACTGGTCCTAAAATTGATTGTATCACAGAAGAAACCAATAGACATCAGTAAGAAAATTTGAAAAATGGCCTGAGCAATATGCCTTCTTCATATACTTTAACTGCTAAGAAAGGAAGTGTGATTTTCAGTGTCTGTGACTGGAATTTCACACCACGCCAGATATTCAGTATACCACCCCTAGACCCAATTGCCAGCAGCAGGTTGGCTAGTGACAATTTCAGGCTGCAAACGCTTTGTTTGTTTTGACAAAGAATCCCAACATGGTGCTGAGCAACCTGAACATCACACTGATGGACAAATCCTAGCAGTGAATCACTGCAGACAATAAAAGGCAGCGTGGGTTTAATGTCAATGCAACATTAAAAGGAACTTCATCACACCAATATTTCTTCAGAAGCAAACCACATCAGAGTGAAATGTGTCAGCAAAGCAACAGCATTTCAGTGACAGGAAACACAGAGCAACTATCAAAAGCACACCCTGACTGTGGAGGTGACTGACAACAGAAAGGAGCCAAGCAGCTGCTCCATTCCTGCTGGGCAGAGTACCTGCTGTCCCTCAAGTTTCTTTTCCGTGAGCACAGTGTATGCCACTAATGTACACTCTGTTCAGCTGCTGAGCTATTTCATGTAAACTATTTCTGTTCTGCATGAAAGATCCTTTCACGAGGTGATTTTTGCCAAAGCCAGATGATACTCCACACTCAACAGAGAGGCAATGTAAAACTGCATTGTACTGCTAAAGGGGTCTCCAGCAAGTTACTGTGTATTCCTTGGTTCTGTCCCTTCCCTTGCCTCCTTTCTCCCTCCCATTCCAAGGCTTCAGGAAAATCTTCACAGCTTAACACTGTTGTACTAGCTGCTTCTTAGGAAATTAATTCACTCTTCTACAACCAGTATCATCAGTCTACCAAAGGCAGGAAGGAATACCGGCCAGGAAGCACATCGACTGTTAAAGTTCAGCTCCTAGATACGGTTTTTACACATTAATAGGGGAGTTACACTGAAAATATTGAAAATACCTTGCAATGTATTTTACCATTTTTTATGGATATTACTTACATTAATCCTAAGGCAAATCACAAGAGCTTCCTGCTGGAAATTCACACTTACAACTGGTATGATGACACAGAAATAAAATCAGCAAGTTCAATATAATCATTCTGTGTATCTGAGAAACAGGTATCTGACATTACTGCAATAGATTTATTCAAGGGTTTTTAATCATTTTAATAAGGGTTAGTAAGTGGACATTTTCCCTCAATGGCTCTTAAAGATTTTTCAGATACATGTTGAATTACTTGGAAGCACTAAAAATGCATACATAAGCCCGACTTACTGGAAGAAATATTGTGTGGGACTTGTATAGTGGACTTTATGGTACTGAAATTTATTTAGAGATTCATGATGATGTGTTGTTGGACTATTTTTAAACGCAACAATCACAATGTAATCCCAAAGTCAATTGATATTATGGAAACTTCCACAATTAAGTTTAATGTAAGAATGCTTTAATGTTAGTAACAATTAATATTAACTTCATGTCTTTTTTTTCTCCTTTGTGCAGTTATTTTAACTCTGCCATAATATTAGAATTATCTGGTTAATTTCAAACCTAGAAAAATAAATAAATGTTATTTCAACCTAATGTGTCAACTGTAACAGTAGTTCACAGGTTCACACTGAATTTTACCATCAATTTCTGCTCCGAAGTTCCTGTTTTCACTGCTTTGGCCAAAAACAAATGTGAACCAAAACTATTTCTTACTGCAGTGAGGTTATGCCACTTGGCACTGGCAGGATGTTGCACCTGCATCCTTGTAACCTAACCCAAACAGTATAATTGCAGCTGCATTTTATTAACTGTTTGTTCAGCTGGAATGCCTGTACCTCCTTGTACCTCCGTGTACCTCCACCTTGCAGACCTCATACAACCAAATCTTGTGAAACCAAAAATCAGTCTACTCTTCTTATCAAGAGATACTTGATTTTGAGTTAATAAAGTCAGTCTGCCCTTGCTATTATCTTTCTATGTAAGTAAAAACAAAACACTAACTCAGTTTTAAAATCACAGAAGCATTCATCATACACAAGTCTCCCCCAGCACCTTCGTGTGTGAGTCAAAGATCTGAAACAGAAAGTGGGATGAAAAAAGCCCACAAAAGTACATTTGATCTTTGTCATCTGAGCCCACATACTGAAATGATACCTAAAAACAAAATATAAAATATACCCTTGACAAAGCAAAGGTCAACCACTCCATCCCTTCGTGGCTGGTAGATAGCACTGAGCTGGCCTTTCCTTGCAGATACAGCTAGAGAGGTGTGCAACTCCTAACAGCTGTGCTTTGCTGTGCATTTGAAAAGACAGATGGACTCTTGATATCAATGGAGGGTCCATCTAAGTTACATACTCTCTCCCCAGCACAAGGCAGGCCATGATTTTTGAGGTTCAGACACACTGGAGACAAAATAATTTCAAGCTCAGGCTTTGCACAAAACCAGAGTCACAGCTTCCAAATCATAGTGAAATTCTGCAAGTGGTGACAGTTTTTTGGAAGGAGAGTAAGAAACAGAGACTGCAGAAACAGGTTAAATCCTCTTTGGCTGCTTTCCTGTCATACAATAAATCTACAAATGATTTCTGAGATGGGTGAGAAATGGGAGAACAGGTAAATCACATTTGAAAAAAGCCAAGAAAAACAGCTAAAATGAATGGGACATTTGCCTGAGTGAAAGCAGCAAGACTCTTTCTGGGAATAGATTTTGCTACACACCTGCTCAGAATACAATGATTCCAGCTCCAATTACAGACAGGTGGCCAAACATATTTCTTAGCCTCTTTCTGGTGTCAGTGTTCCACAACTGCCAATCCAAAACAAAGAAGAAATAAAAATTTGACAGCCAGAAGAGAGAATTTTTTTTCCCTTCATTTGTTTACCATTTGGCCACTCCCCAGTTCTGAATTGACATAAGGAAACCTTCGAGCTCATTTATTTCACAAGTAAGACAATAAGTATTTCCAAATTTCGACACATATATCAGTTATGCAGAAGTCAGACTGAATTGAAGGGGTAAACACCTGTAAGTTTAAAGCTATTTATTTACATGTCAGTGTTTATGGGTTCACACCTGGAAGCCCTGTACTCCAGTACCTTCAGATTGCTGACTCATGACTGCAGCAGAGAGGGCCAATTATTATCTAGCACCTCAGCTGAAGTCACACGAAATACTCTTGTTAGTAGAAGTGTCCCATAACAGCAAGCTCAGATATATGTGTATAATCAGACTGAAGTCAAGTTTTCAAATGTGAACTTATTAGGAGAGTTTTGAATTGAACTCTAAAGACATTGACTAGTAGAGTGATCTTAGCAAAAGATATACAAGAAAACCACAGCCTGTGCTGAATAAAATAATTTAATGAGAGTTCCTCTTACTGATGGAAAAATAATCTGATTGTTACTGGAAAACTGAACCATTAATTCAGTCATCACCTTTTTTTATTTTAGAAGATCATGTAGCTAATTCTGGGTGTCACTAGGTCTGGATCTTCAGTAAGGCGGAAACGATACTGGGAAGTGCCACATATGTTTTCAGTTTAGTCAGTGTTTTCCATTTGTTTCCCTGAAAAAATCAGTATCAAATAGTTTGGTAACCACTTTAGCTAAAAATGGAGAAAGACTGAAAAAAAAAAAAGAAGTTGTCTAGTAGTTGCACTTTTCCATCACTGGAGCAAATTGCAAGGCATATTCCTTTTTTATCCAAGCCAGACATGAACTGTGTCTGGAACTGGAATTCAAATCAATGCTTTCAACAGCTTGAAGAGTTCATCCATTACAGATGTGTGCAGCAGGTCCTACAGGGATAGCAATGAGATTCTCAAGGCTCCAGCCCTGCGTGTTTAACTATAGAAGAAAGCTACTAAAATTTACTGCAAAAAAACAGTAGATAGTAAGTTGGGGCAAGGGGCAGTATGGTTTGGGGGAGACTGTGGAAAAAGATCCAGAGAATTCTTCTATGAAACGTTTACTAGCAAGCATTCGACTTACATGGAAGAGATAATCTCTGACAAACCAAGGTCTTGGTAAGTCTTATCTCCTCAAATGCCTATGTTTGCACAGAAGCATCCAAGTTACAGTTTACCCACTAGAATTTTTTTAATCTCTCACACTGGATTTTACATTGCCACATCACTCACCCTAATTTCTTTCACTAGAAATGAAGCTCCTTCTCCAACAGATACAGATCCAAAAATGCCTTTGTTCCGAGGTGATTCTTGTGTTTCAGAAAGACATAGAACAGAGTCTTTAGGGTACAATTTTCCACCATCTTTGAGTTAATGATAACATTTACCCTGCAGATGATAGGGAAAGATGGAAAAAATTAACAAGGAAACTCTGCTCCTCATCATCAGAGCTTGCTGCTTGCTCACTAAATGTATGATGGGAGTACTGCTTCCATTGTCCCTGATGATGGGCACATTGCACTTGTAAAACAAATCACAGTAATAATTAGGTTCATAACACCCTGTAATGTCACGTGGGTCAGCAGCAGATCGTATTCAACATTTAATACTAAACCAGGACATTCTCATTTTGCATGACCCCTGAAGCACAGAATATGCTATGATAATTCAAGGTCTGGTATCATATTTTGAAAACTAAAATCTCTCTGGAGAACAGTTGAACCTATGAGCCTGTTTAATTACAGACCTGACTGTTGCAGCAGAAATCATTTCCATAGATCACTATTGTTAATGTTGTCAGTCTTGGGACATGCCTTGTGCACTATCAGTGTATATCATACCAACAAACCTTTATCCTGTTCATGAACACTTGCAAAGGTATGTTGAAAAAATCTTCCCAGGGACAACTACAAACACATACGCATAAATGGTTTGTTTGTTCTTATGAAGTGCTCAAAATCTTCAGACCTGAGATTTATGTGTGCTTGAGTGTAACTTGTGTGTAAATTTTTGCCTGTTCACTAACAAAGACATAAGTGAGAATTTAGAAGGTGTATGAAGGTAGTGAATCACCCAAACCACAAATGATGTCGCTGCTGTCTCCGAAAACAAGATATTTCAAAGTCCACCCAATGAAACTGCTGCTGTGGTTATTGACTGCCAGATAGCCAAGGTTGACTGCTGTGGTTATTGGCTACCAAATAGCCAAGGCTGACTTAACTTAATTTTAAGTGGAGGTAGATCTACTTGATTTGAAAGTTGTATTGAGATCTACAGCTGAAGGAAGCTGTATGAGAGATATGTCCTGCAATGTTTCCATTTTATGTGAAAGGGACGCATCATCATCTTTCTTGGAACACACAGAAGAATTCACATTCTGTGCAAAAAAACAATACACTGGAGGAATTAACTTACAGTAATCATTGCACCAGCCAGTAACATGAAACCTCACACCTTGCCCCAAAGGTGTGGACAGCTTCAGAGCAGTAACACTTCTAAGCTCATTTTGGGGCCCCTCATCCTGTATTTGAAGATTCATCACACACAAATCAGTAATGCAAGCACCACCATTTTTTCTAAGGCTTAAGCCTTTCACATTTTCATTATATTTGCCTCTACACCTCTACAGAGAAGGCTTGAAGGGCCTAATTTATCCTGGGGAGCCTCAAAACAGTAGACACACACGACTAGGTAAGAGCCATATTTCACCAGCTTTTTCAAACTTCGTTGCATTCAGTCAGCTAGAACTGAGAATAGGCTCCACTATATTTTGTTTAAATTGTACCACTGTTTAATATAAAACATAGTGTTTTTTTCTCTTTTCTTGCCTTTGTTTTCATGAGAAGTTACTCGTAGCAGAATTTGTTATGCGTGCTCTCCTGATTCAAAACCCCCTTATACAGTGATTAACTCTTTTACTCTCTGGAGTCTATTTCCCCTCAAATGTCCCCTAACCACAGAAAAAGGTTTTCAAAACACATGCTCTTTGATCACACCACACTAAGCTCGTGACACCACAGTAACGAGAAACCAAAGCCAATACAAGTGTGAGAAATAAGAGTCATCTTTTGTGGTATTGTCTACATTAGGCTGCAAAGACTTCTCAGCATTATTAACAAAAAA
>VZDJ01000511.1:1369945-1403521 GCA_008694505.1 Cyanoderma ruficeps
CCAGATCATTAACATTTTGAATCATTTAGTGATAGATTTTTATGTATAAGGAATTATATTGCTATATTGCAGAGCACACTATATGCTGAAGAATGTTGAAGACCCACATTTTCACAATTTTCTCTGTTTTAATTTCCTTCTTCAAATTATTCCCCAGAGTAATAATTACAATGAATCTTAAAAGTTTCAAGGGCAGAAGATGATATTTATCTCTACAACTGACCTCTCCTGTTCAAGAAAGAATTCAACACTAATAAAGTGTTCATACTCTGCAAATATACACATACATATCCCATTTAAAATTTCAATGACAGTTGTGGAAAACTTACATCATACATCCTTTCCACACTCTGTCCTTAACCTTCTCCCCTATTCCAAAATTCAATTTGACAGACAGGAAATGTTTCCCCTTTCAGCAGTGGTATTCCTGCTCACTGAAGGTAAGCAAGTAATTACAGCAATTTTCTTCTGTGTCTAAATTTTATGGAGATAAACAATTAAGAATGTTTGCAGGAATGACCTCACATCTCCACAACGGGATTTGTAATATTGCATTTTAACCCTAAAAAGGTTACTAAACCCTAAAGGTTACATTACTAAAATGAGGATTTGCAGTACAGAAAAAACTGTATTTCTAATATCTAGATTTTTCATTACTTTTGAAAATTTTATGAAGCTATTCTGAATCCCACCAAGTAAGATAATTCAAGAAACTTAAGGCACTTAATTGTAATATTCAGTGAACAGCAACACTTCTGAAATTCGGTATATAATTTTCTTCTTAAATGGTGGTAGCTGGCGCTGTACAATGGGACAGTAATAGAGGAAATCATCTCTAACTCATTTCAGGATTCTCTTTTATTGTGAGTAATTCATCTACCCCAAATCACATTTGTTATCATGTCAGCTCTATTCACCAACTTCATGAACACACGAATATGCATAACAGGCTTTTTCCTTAGTGGAAATCAAATTTCATTGTGCCATCTTGTTATTTTGCCTAGGTACTAGTGAATATCACTAACTTTGGAAAAGATCTTGACACGCCTGTGTCAATTCTCAAAATAAGACTCAGGAAGTGATAAGTGGTCAGTACTGTCCCATCAAACTACAAGTAGGTGGGTGGCATCAAACTTGGTATTCTTAAAGCCTATATCCATTTGTCATCAAGATAAAAAAAACACTGTGATTTATCCCTATACTGTTGCTACTAACTTGTGTGAAATGAGGCTTATTTGCACTGAGGAAAGCAATATAAGAAAATACAAATCTACCACATAAATTTCAACTTCTTCTATGGGGGGTGAAATCCAGATTCATAGAGGAATATCCAGAGCGCCAAAACGAATCATCTGTCCAAGACAGAAGACACCAAAATATTAGTCTGATATTTAATGAACTCTGATACTGAAATAAGTACGGGAATGCCTGTAAAATTTCACAGGTTATCTCTTCAGATTCTCCCTGTTTTCAAATCACTTTACCATTCACACTCCCTAATGCTCATTAATTCATAAGATATTTTATGTAGTAAATTAATCAACTCCCTCATGGATGAAACCAGGAGGGGCAGTCTGAACTTCCCCCACAGGCAAGAGCAACAAAACTCCACTGTCTCTGCATGCCCTGCACTCTCATGTACCCCACAGTCCATATAACATATATCCCCTGCCCATTCCACAGCACAACCCTATACTCTTTGTAGCATTCTGAAACAGAAAAGCTGAAAGGAAATTAATGTTTCAGGGCTACCAGTGCCTCAGATGGGGGCCAAAGGGGAGCCAGGTAAAATACTAGGATTTAACCACACTGAAAGAGCTGGAACACTCTCTGTTCAGAGGTTGTGAGAACTCTAGAAATAGCTCTGGGCAGGTAACTCTCAGCCACTTTGTATTATTCTGTAACACTTACTGGAAGAGGTAGAAGCAAGATGCACTTGCTTTTCCAGTGTAGATGCAGACTGTACTATGTTACTGTTCAATGTGCCTGAAAATGCTATATTAGAACATACCTTTCCAGATGCAACTTGTATTTTCCCAGACCTTCAGATCACCATTTTCTGCAATGCTATATCCAACCTCCAGGGCCATTGGAAGCTAAGCTGAAGTGAAAACATGACTGAATTAAGAAGTCAGTTGAAAAACATATTTAAGTATCATGAATAACACCAATCCCATCAAAGGACTCAGTCATTACATAAAAGTCTCAAAACATCCTGTCTCTAGGATGGGAAATGAGTAACAAATACAGAATATCAAATCATATCCAAATCATATTGCTCTAACTTGAGAGACTTGAGAGTTTTTTCCTTCCATAAAACACAGATCCACTGCTAATGATCACACACACAGTTTAACAAAGCTGTTTGAACAAGGCCACCTTAGCAGTGGAAGAAAGTCCAAACCTGTACATCTGGAGTTACTGTCTGGGTCACCTGTCAAACCTTAGTGGCCTCTTGTCCTCTCCTGAACTGGCATTTGGACTAATGTTACCAGCCTGCAATGGTGTTTTCTGGATGCTGTCTGTAAGTCTGTCTGTGAGGAGAGAGTGGTTCTGTGGTGCATCACTGCAGGGCCATTGACTATAGCATGGCACCCCCTGGATGTCATAGCTCTCCCCCAAACCAGGCTCACAGACACTGGGCTCCATGATCCCATTCCCATTCCCTAAACCAGTGCTACAATATAAACTGGAAAATAGCTACAAGGTATCTCTGAGGAATACCATAGTAAAAATTACATTAGTATTTCCTTAGGTATGAAAGAAAGAGATGATTCAGCAAAAATAAGGGAAGGGAGATCCGAGTTATTTGGTTTTTAACCAAGATTGAAAGGCTCGGATCAATTCACACAGGACAGGAATATTTTCATCAATTCCTAGTAATATGCATTTCTTCACAGTGGTCATTGAGATGAATGTTCTGATGTCAATTTTCGGTTTATTCTGTAATTCTTTATATATAGTAATATGGAAACACAGTGGATGCTTTTATCATGCACTCGAGATTAGCAAATTCTTTCTCTCCAATGTCTATGAAGTCTGCCATTCACAGTCTGTGTTACTCTTCTTCAAAACCCTGCTGCAATCATGACAAGAAATGTCTTAGAAAAACATAACTGGAAAATAGAAGTGTTTCTCCTCTATATATTTCAGCTGTTCTACAGCAGGCCTTCAGCTTTGAGAGGCATTTTCTGTATGATTTATACAGACAATTTGGCAGAAAGCTAATCACACTGCTTGGATATGTGTACCTCTAAGATTAGTGCAGACATTTCTGTGGAAAATTGATTGTGTATACAAAGAAGTAATATTTTGGCCCACAGGGAGACCACACACATTCACTGGTATGTGAGAAGATTCTATTCTCAACAGATCCCATTCTTCTATACTAACAGGCAGCGCAAAGCAAATAGTCATTTATTACTGTATCTAAGAAGATAAATAGATTTTCATGTGGGTTTAGCCAGGACTGACTTTCAGATGGTTTTAGGAAGAACTTAGGTTTTGGTCACACCACAGTGTATTGCAAATATCACAATTCAGGAAATGGTTGTAGTCCTGGATCTAGAACTCCGAATATATTTGCTCTAACTCAACTTCTACTTGTAAGTTACAGTACAAATCTAGGTTTACATAGAATCCACATGAACTTCAGGAAGGTCAGTAAGGCCAGGTTCAAGGTGCTGCACACAGCTCAGGGCAGCCTCCAGAATCAACACAGATTGAGAGCTGCCCTGCCCAGAAGCATTTGGGGCACTGATGGATGAAGAGCTGGACATGAGCTGAAAATGGGCACTTATAGCCCAGAAAACCAATTGTATCCTGGACTGCACAAAAACCGTGTGGCCAGCAGATTAAGGGAGGTGATTCTGCCTCTCTGTTCTGCTCTGATGAGATCCCACCTGGAATGCTGTGTCCAGCTCTAGGGCTTTCAACACAAGAAAGACCTGTTGGAATAGGTCCAGAGGAGATCCACAAAAATGCTCAGAGGGCTGGAGCACTCTTCTCTGAGGACAGGCTGAGAGAGCTGTGGGTGTTCAGCCTGAAGTAGAGAAGGCTCTGGGGAGTCCTTATTGTAGCCTTCCTATACTTACAGGGAGCTGATAAGAAAGAGGAGCACCGACCTTTCAGCAGGATTTGTTGTGATGGGACAAGAGGTAATAGTTTTAAATTAAAAGGAGGGGAGATTGATACTAGATATAAGAAAGATATTTTTTACAGTGAGGGTGGTGAAGCAGTGTAATATGTTGCCTGAAGAGGTAGTGGGTGCTCCATCCTTGAAAACATTCAAGGCCTAGTTGGACAGGGCTCTGAGCAAATTGATCTAGTTGAAAATGTCCCCGGTCATTGCAGGGGGTTTGGACAAGATGATATTTAAATGTCCCATCCAACCCAAATCACTCTATGACTCCATTTGAAGAGAACAACATGTACTCATCTTCTGAAAGATGTTCCATCATAACAAAAAAATGTTTTCACTTCATAGAAAGTGCTTATCATCTCACCAACAAAAGGGCAGTTACATTCAATTTCTGTGTTGGCTAGATTGACCTAAGACTATTAAAACAATTGAGTTGTTTATTTTAGGAGTTCTAAAATTCACTGGCTCTCCAATCAGTTGATGGAGCGAGGGCAAGGAAAAAGAAAGCATTATTTCTTATTAAGAGGAAGAATTTCAAGACTAGTTTGTTTATTAAGAAAATTAAGTGATTGTCCCAAGAATCAGGTTTCCCAGAATGGTACAAAAGCATGGTCTCTTTCCAACATCCAGAGATGTTCAATAGTGCCATTATTACAAAGCATCAGACAACAAGCTTAATTAGTCTATCAATGCTGATATTGCCTATTTTGTTAAAAGTTCAGCTTAATACCCTCACAGAAACTTCTCAATAATATAAATTAAGGATTATAAAATGCTGTAAAAAAGACACTAGGTATGCATTTCTGAAGCAAGCTTGCTCAGTAGTTATGGTCAAAAGAGTAATTATGTGAAAACAGCTATTAACATCTTCATACCAACTTTGGAACTGGTGCAATCTGGGGAAGGAGAGAACAGGAGAAACCGTAATCACTGACTAAAAAGTTCCAACTTAATATATGAACAGTCACAAGGAGATAGCAGCAAAGTAGAGAAGAGGGTTTGAGTGTCTTATTATGGTAATAGATTTTTTAACGTAAGTACCAATGCTTCACTTAAGAAGTCAATTTTCTAGCGAAGAGAAACTTCTTCACTAATGAAAGTGGGTAGCTGAAGCAGAGACTTAGGGTCCAAAACTGCATGGACAATGCCTAAAAAAAGAGAAAAAAACGGTGCCGGTGTTCACTATGGAGAATAAACTGATAAAATGTACAGCAATAGAAAATAACACTTACACAGTAAGTGTTCTGAAGTCTTTGTTTCTCGTGTTAAGCAGATTCCTTGTGTTCATTCAACCTTGATCAAAATCTGACCACCTATTTTCACAACAATGCTCTCAGAGAGGTACTTTTTGGTAACTCTTTGGTATATTTTTCGTAGCACCTCATTCTGTCTGTGTGACAAAATCAAGAGCTACATCCTGAAGAACTGAAGCAATCACCTTCTTCACACACAGTGATTATTAAAGCAAGTGGAAAACTGAGTCATTCATGCATATTTCTTACAACAGAT
Source organism: Cyanoderma ruficeps (assembly GCA_008694505.1). Classification (NCBI taxonomy): domain Eukaryota; kingdom Metazoa; phylum Chordata; class Aves; order Passeriformes; family Timaliidae; genus Cyanoderma; species Cyanoderma ruficeps. Next base: position 1,375,596 of record VZDJ01000511.1, read on the forward strand.
TCTTTCTCTCAGAGGTAACAAACTCATCCTGGGGACTTCATTAGTGTAGTTTCAATTTTAGTTTGCAGGATCATGGCCTGGAGAAAGAGGAGAAAAGCTAAATCAAATAAATGACAAAAAAGTTACTTCTGACTTTTTTCCAGCAGACATTTCCTAAAAGGACCTTCTCATGTTTCTGTCATCCATGTCAATAAGGTAGTATCTTCATAACTGATTCTAGGCCAAAGACAAGGTAAAAAAACACATCAGAAAAGTAAATATCCTGTCTGTGCATTTGAATAGGGCATAACTCACCTATTACTTTTCTGTTTCAGCTCTCCTCTTATTCCCTCCTCCCAAAAGTGTTGCAGCATAACTGCTAGGTAGTTTTCATGATGGGGAGCTTCTCAGGCATCTAAGGTGTTACTGGAAAAACAGTTTTAATGGAAAAAATTCCTTTTAAAAACGTGAATGGGAATATCTGTCAAGTACTTTTTAAAACAGCACTGATGTGTAAGAGCAGTACTCGGAAAGCAGATCTGCACACTAAGTTGGACAGTGCAAATATTGACATTTGGAACAGTCATCCTGCTTTCCTTCTGTCAGTGAAATAAAAGATATTTCTACAGCACTATTCATCTTATCCTAAAAGAGATGTCTAAACTAGATTAGATTGATCATTCCCTTTATAAAGAACACCTGTTTACTACTGCAGCTCATGTCCAGCCTTAGGTTTATTGAATAGTTACAGAGAATCCTGCTTGTTGGAAAATTAACACCTGATTTCCCAGGACCGCACAGGCTTTCACTGCTGCTTGTAGAGGCAGCATGCAGAACTTTCTGTTCTAGAAACTGAAGGTGGAAAGACTTCAGATTGTCTTAGAGCCAGAGTATGCCTAGACCTGAGTCTGCATTTCTGCAAAGCTCTGGCATTCTCCTTAGTAGAAAGTAGAATTGCACTTTCCAACCATAATCATAGGAACATATCCGGAACACTAAGGAGCATCTTTTCTTCGTTTTCTAAATATTTCAATTATTAATCAAGAAGTCAACTGTGTTAAGTTCCCTACACCCTCCAGGAAGATTTTCGTGCACATGCAGCATGCAAACCCTTCCCCACTTTCCCCCAGCACTGCTGGAATGAGTCAGCCCTCTCAAAGCTCATTCAACGTTTCGTCAGCTCCCTCTGTTGCTGACAGAGAGAAACAGCCTCCCCTAGAATCATCTCCTGCTGACCGACTGAGAGTACGGGAAGTTTGATCTACACTCTGAATGACCTTCCAGAAGATCCCTTCTAAGGTGAGTGTAGGTGTCCCCTGGGCCCTGTCTCTTTGTCAATACATGAAGCCTTAGGCATTTGAAAAGAAACAACCACATGAGGCAAGCTCCTCCTCCCATGAGTGTACCCTACACCAAATCCAGGCCTGCAGACTGATCCCAGTCCTGCAGTTACAGCTGGGTCTGCAGGAGCTGCAGATACTGTACAGGAAAAGCAGAAGGAACCGAATGAGAGAGGTTGTGTGAGCTCTCCTGCCCTTCCATCAGTTGTTGATAATTTTCCAGACGTGCAGGTACTGATACAGATCCTGTGCCCTCCTGCAGTCCAATGAAACTTAAACCCATTCCTGTGTGCCCCACATCACAGAGCTAAAAAGGGCTACTCTGACACAGGCACTGCCTGGCTAGGGATGAGCGTTTTTTCCTCTTTTACCCCATCCAGTGTCAACTGCCTGCAGTGGCCTGCTGCCCTAAGCTGTCTGCACATTGGGAAGGGAAACTGTGGGCCCAGCTTTCCTGTCATGACAGCAGCATGGTGCTGTGAGAAAATCACAGAACCAATTAGGTTGGAAAAGACCTCTGAGATCACCAAGTCCAGCCACCATTTATTTCACTAAGTGCCATGCTCAGTCTTTCTTTAAACACCTCCAGGGACGGTGCCTCCGCCACCTCCCTGGGCAGCCCAGTCCAAAGTCTAATCACCCTATCTGTGAAGAGATTCCTTCTAATGTCCAACCTAAACTTACGGGCTTGAGGCTATTTCCTCTCGTCCTGTCACTTGTTGCCTGGAAGAAGAGACCGACCCCTACACGGCCACAGCCCTGTTTCAGGCATTTGTAGAGAATGATAAGGTCATCCCTGAGCCTCCTTTTCTCCAGGATAAACACCCCCAGCTCCCTCAGCTGCTCCTCACAAAACTTGTGCTCCAGACCCTTCCCCAGCTCCACTGCCCTTCTCTGGGCAATATTTCAGTGTAAATAAAAAACAATTCTCTGCTACAGTATTTCAGTGTAAATAAAAAACCTGAGAGAACGCTTTCCTGGAGCTGGCTCTGCCCGGGCAGCCCGCACAGACCGCCGCAGCCCCGCACTGCCGCCGCCCAGCAGCGAGAGACGGGAATCACCGACACTCACCTCCGCACATTTTCCCTGCCGCATCTCTTCCAGAATTCCCTGCCGGAGGCCATCCTCTCCCCATACAGATGGGTTTCTCTGCGTGCTGACCCGGCGCTCCGCCGGCCATGCTGCTGCCATCGTGTACCGGCAGCGCTGCGCCCGCCCCGCGGCACGGAGCTCTTCCACATGGAGCTCCTGTCAGCTCCGAGCCTGCCACCTGCACCCTCGACAGGACACCAAACACCCAGACTAGCCAAGGCTGAGAGTCAGCCCATCCCTGCGATCTGTTTTTAGTTCTGCCGTGCCCTTGCCCAGGAGCGACAGCCGCGGATGCCGGGCTGAGCACGGCTCCGGCAGACGGTCAAACGCGCCAAGAAAGAGTGAACAGAGGGGTGAAAACACTGCAAAACAAACGTTTCTGTTCAGATTAGTACAGCTGAATCAAGGCTGGCACAGAAAGCCTGTGGTAGGCGGAAGAAAAAACAAACAAACAAACGACAACAACAACTTACCANCAACAACAAACCCCACCCTAAATTTGTGTCACTCATGCACTAAAGCTTCATCACTGAATTTTGGGGACCGCAAGGCACCTCCAGCCACATAGCAGCGTAGGTTTAGGGGTCTGGCGGTTCCCATGAGAGGGACACTGGGTAAACCCACCTTTTGTCAGCCTGCAACCAGGAAGGTTCTCTGATCTCCACATGAAAAAGGACCTTGATCTCTTCTGATTTCTGAACCATCTCACCACCACTGCAGCTTACTCATGTCATTATTTTTAATGTTATCTTGTACTTTTTAATATATTAAGGGATACTAAGTAAAGATTAAATAGGGTCTTTTATTTGCGTTTGTTCAAATTCATTCATAGAGCAACTTGTGTCAGAAAACCATAAAACCAGAAAAACTATCACAACCTAAAATGTTGTCCTGACAATATTAAACAACATATTTTTTCAGACAGATTTTCAGCACGGTTTTAGCAGAGAGTAACAAAAGGAGACACTGCTAATATAATGGGCTTCTGGGTAATTATTAGGTACACCAGTATTATAATATATTAAAATAATAATAATATATGATATTATAATATAGTGATGATAATATTATAATATATAAAATATAAAAACATAAATATAATAATATTTATATTATTATGTTTGGTTTTTTATTTAGTTATGAGATAATATTACATGCAAATTGCAAATACTTGAGAAGTAGCTTAAACCTCAGTATGTTGCATGGATGTTTTGTAACCAAACACATTTGTGCTTGCCTTGAAGGTCAGCATTAGTCACCTGTGCTTGCTTGTTGAGTACACTTCTGTTCATTTCAGCACAGAAGTCTGTGTGTTTTCTTCCCCACTATCAGAACACCATGCTCACAGGCCTCACTGCCAGGCAGAGACAAAGTCTAACACACCCTCAATACCAATACTGAAATTTCACAGTGTTTCCCAAGCATCTCTCCGTTATGTAGAACAGTGTGAAACTGTCCCTATAGTCTTGTTTAGAAAAAATGAATGTGGATTTTAGCTATTTATAGCAAGAGTTGAACATATCACTATGACATTGTACGAATCAGTCATACTGGTAGTAAGTCACTAAAAAGGAAGAAACAACCAGATTCCAGGTTTTACATACCAAAAAGACCCTTCTATTTCCACCCTTTAAAATGCATCATCTAAGTGCAGCAAAAGATCAGGGTGACAAAGAAAACCAACTGAGACAGAAGTGGCACTTCAGTGGTGGTTTGCACTGGGATGGAAAGAGAGTAAGCAGAGAGTCACAAGCAGCAAAACACCACGGGAGCTTGGCTTACACCTGAGACTCTCAGCTAACCCTTCTCTCCTGCAGACCTCCAATTCTACCATCTCAGTACAGCTCGTTGCCAGGTAGCCGGTAGCAATTAAGAAAGCAACCCATTTTCCATTATTATCCCCACTCTCATCGCAAAAAATTCCACATTATATTATCTTCCTTTATGACAGCCTTTAACCAAGGAGTTTTTCTCTGCTCCAAGTGCTGAAAAGAGTCTTACACAGCTGCCTGTGATCCCACAGCAGCTGATGAGATGCAGGGCTGAGTTTGTGGACAGGGAGGTTTCAGCCATCCTACGTCTTTTCTACCTGAGCAGTTGTCCCCTAGACTGCTTCTCCAAGTCTGCCTGATAACACAGCTGCCCCTGCTGAGCTGCTCCGCCAGGAACATCTGGGGTGGGGCAGGGGATGTGCTGGAGCTGCCCTGCAAACTCACTCTTGCCCCCAGCAGCTCTCAAGACAGTGCAGACACACACTGGCCAATCCCACATGGGTCAATTATCCCACAGAGAAATCGGCCTCCTTAGGTGATAGTTACAGTCTTTTCATTCATTTCTTCTCCCTCCTGCCTTCCCTCTTCCACCCCCCAAAGGATCCCGATACTTTAAACCGGAGTTCGGAAGCACAGCAGGCACTGTGATTCGTAGCAGCTGTTTTGCGGCAGGGACAAAAACGAGCGCCTCGTTCTTTCCGGTCTGAGCTGGGAGTCTCATGTTTCAGCTCCTCCTTCACATTCCAGGCCTGACCAGGCTCCTCTCCAAAGATTTCAAAAATGGAGCCTCTCTCAACTAGTTATCCTCTGAAATACTCAGTGCCCAAAGCCAGGGTCTTTGTTGTCTTCCTGTCAATGGTTTTGTGCACCACCATTCTCTGCCTGCTGCAACTCAAGTTTTTTAAACCTAAAAGCAAAGACTTTTATTCTTTTGAAGTCAAGGATTCACGAGGAAGGATCATTTCCTTGGAGAAGTACAGAGGGAAAGTAAGTTATTATTTCGCTTTTTCTATCTTGAATCCATACTGGCAAAAAAATGTGTCCGTTTCTAGGTAAATAAAAGGTTTTGGTTATGGGAGGTTTTTGGCAGATTTGTGCTAAATTCAGGTTCTTCATACCGTAAGCTGCAGAAAATTTATTTTATATAGGCCTGCTCCAGGAATCAACTATTAGATCTAGTAAATCGAGAAAATAAATCATATTATTTAGCATAGACCAATACAGCCTAACAGACAAATTGGTGGATTTTAATCTTAGTTAGGGATGATGGGTTTGGATTTTGGAAGTTTATCTGGTAAATATTCTTTTCGTGCATGTCCTAAATATCTGCTTTTTTAAATGCTTATATTTAAATGGAGCTGTAGATGAAGTTTATCAGTTTACTATATTTTTACAACAGATTGTCTGAAAGTAAGTATCTTCAGCTGCTTTCATTTTTATCTGTTTTAATGAAATGATGATCAGTTTACATTTAGCCTTCCGACGGGAACCATCAGGATAATGAGAAATGCTATTTTACTATTTAGTTGTGACCTCTACAACATCTGTAGGCTTTTTCCTTACTATTCTAACTTTATTTTTCTAAAGGCAACTTTGGTTGTAAACGTGGCCAGTTACTGCCAATACACAGACAAAAATTACATCGCGCTGCAAGAGCTGCACAGAGAGTTTGGTCCCTCCCACTTCACTGTGCTGGCGTTTCCCTGCAACCAGTTCGGAGAATCAGAGCCTGGTTCAAGCCAGGAAATACAATCTTTTGCCAAAGGAAACTATGGAGTAACGTTCCCTGTTTTCCTCAAAATCAAGATCCTAGGATCAGAAGCAGATCCCGCCTTTAGATTTCTAATAGGTAACTCTTTTATTTTTTGTATCAGGCTGCCTGTAACTATGGTACTCTTCACTGAATCCGGGCTGCATGTTTTTGTCAGGAGGCATTGAAGTCTTCATAAACTACGGAGAGAAACAGGCACTTAGCATACAATTACTCTCATTTCAATTTGGATATCAAAAATATGGGCAAAAGAATTGTATCCTGAAAACAATAGTTTCTCCTCATAACTTATAAAAACAGCCTACTCTGACCAGCCCATGTAGAAACATCCATTTTGTTAGAAATGCTAGAGCTAGAAACTCCCACCGACAAATCCTATTCCAAAGTATGTGATCTTTATTTAAAAAAAACCTTTTCTTATGGACAAAAATGCAGTCATGGGAGTCATAAAATCACTGGAAGATTTTATATAAATAAATGCAGATGAGATTTTTAGCTGGGTCCTATGTACACCTTTAGGTAAACTGTATTGTAAGGCAGGTTTACATATACTAGTTATATATAACCACTGATTTGTATTAATTTGTCATGTGAACTTCAGGGCTTAGTCTGCAAAATCGTGCATGAATACAGGGAGCATTTACAGACTTAGAACCTCATATTCTGACAAACAAATGAAATGCTCTCTCCCTTGAGTTGACCGAGGAACTCATGAAGTCAAAGCCAACTTGAAAACCTCCCTGAATTTTCCTGAGTTTTGAGCAGGTTTTGAACCACATACAAATATGAAAGAAAAAATAGCTTAAACATAACCCTTTTCTAACACGCCATTTTACCCAGAAAATAAAGTAGCAGAAAGCCCATCTCTGTGCCTTCAGAATCCATTTCACTCTCTCACACTGCCTCTTGTCAGAGAACTATTTCAATATCTAAATGAAATCTTTCCCAGAACACCTGTGTGCCATATGCCCTATGATACCTCCTTTGTACTTGAAAATTGTTTTTATTGAGGAATCATTTAAGTGGTCACCACTGTCATGGTAACTGTGTTTGTTCCTACCTCCTCTTAGGCATGCTACTAAAAACCTCAGGTAACTTTATTGCTCTGAGTTGCCAGATGTCCAGTGGAATTATTGAGTGTTTTCTCTCAATTCTTTATACAAGAGACTAGAGCACAAAGGCACCCACAGTGTGTGATGAATCCAGATTCTAAATATCAGTGACAGCAATGTTAAACATTGATACTTTTAAAGAAAAAAAATTTTATTCATCATTTTCTTATTTGACATACTGTTCACCCACAAGAAAGAGAAAGATCCTCTGGTACTTCAATATTCTGAAATAAAGTTTTTCTCTTCCTGCATTCCTGTGTTTCACATTAAATTCTTTTGCATTTTCAATTAAAGTACCTGTTTTCTTCATGTTGCTGTTTTGACAATCAGAAGGCTGAACATTGTGCTGTACCACCCTTTTGTGCCTGTGGCTACAGGATGGCAACAGGATGGCAACAGCACTCTCTGATAATCTAGTGAAAAATTAGTCCACCTGCAGAATAAGTGTGGTGCCAGACTTCAGTCCATTGATTCAAAAAATCAGTTCAGGGTTCAGCACCATTCCCAACCAAACACTTGTTCTCCAGTCAGAATCTATTGGAGCTTTTTGTGAAAGCAGCCTAATTAAGCCATCACCAGTACAACTTGCTGCTCCCATCTCACTTCCCAAAACTGACATAAAACTGGGGATTCCCCGAATAAATATGCAGTCCTTGTATCTTCTTCCCTAGAAAGTATAGGATAATAAAAGTAGGAATTCCTTAACGGTTTCACAGGAAGGGGGGAGCATCATTGACTTCCAGCTTTTCAGGTCATTAGCAGCAATCAGTAAATCTATGCCCAGACTACAAGCAAAGAATATGGTGGGATTACCTCAGCATAAATAGTCAAAGACTTAGTGTGGAGCCCGGGGAAAATTCCAGGTGTAAATCACTAAAATAATCTGATTTCATCCTCACAGATTCTTCAAAGAAAGAGCCTCGATGGAATTTCTGGAAGTACCTTGTCAACCCTGAGGGAAAAGTTGTGAAATTCTGGAGACCTGAAGAGCCAATAGAAAGTATCAAACCAGAAATAACATCGTTAATCAGGCAGATTATCATGAAGAAAAGAGAAGACCTCTGAAAAAGCCATTCAACACCGTGGGTATACAGCCTTTCTACATTCCTGGGAAATGTTGCTAGAAGCTAAACCATCAGGTGATTTTGCTACTCTTTAGCATGGCTATTTGCAATCTGTGTGTTAATTCTGGATTGGCTCCTGTAGTGACCTTGAGAAGGACTGAGGTTACTGACATGGCAAGGCGCTCAGTACCTGGCAGGGAGGGACCATCAATTTGTGCAAGGGGTTTATGATTTCTTTGTCTGAATTGGTGACAATAACTAATTAAAATTGTCACCAGCAGGTGGATGGATAGTTAAAAAGAAGGTTTATTAATAAGTTACTCAGTATTTACACAGGTTTTTTCACCATCTACTAGTAACAAAGAGATTTTATATTCCATTAACACATAATCGCCCTGTTATGAAAGATATGGGACCCAGAGGCATCCATAGCAGGGTTTCTAGACACAAAAGTAACTGAAGATACCAGCTTTGCACTATCTTCTCAAGGAAGACTACTGAATTGTGAAGTTGCCAGTTGCAAAAAATTGTACATAGAAAACAAAATTATTAAAAGAAGTGAAAAAATTGAAAAAAGAAGTTTGCTTGCTTGCTGTATATTTTGATCATTTTACATTTCAGTTTTACAACGCCTTTTAAGTCTTCACCCTTGTCCATACACTCATGCTGCAGTAGTGCCTCAGATGTGAGCTTCTCTCCTGCTGGATTCCTTCTCTTCTGACCTGGATGAAGGCAGGGCCTGTATGAATATTCATGATTGCTTACAGAAGGATTCAAGGGGCAACAAAAATCAAGAACCTGGCACTCTTAACAGGCATCTTTCTGAGACAGTCCAAAACAATGCTCCCCAGCCACGTGTCTACCTCTCATCTCTAGAATAAAATGGCAATCTTCAAGTAGAGGTAGAAGGAGGGGATGCAGGCTTATGGGTCAAGCCCCGTTCTTCTCACCTTGCAATCTCCCCAGCCCTGCATGTAATTGCTAACCCATTTCCAGTTCTGTTCCACTCTTGTATTACAAACTGCCAAGTGTTTTGATTTTTCTGTTTGAATGGAGTTAGTAAACAAGCAAGAAACTTCACTCCAGCTGTCTCTGTCTTGAAGGAGGGCTGAGATAACAGAAATGAGAAAAATCTGTGTTTCAGAGTTTTCTATATGAAAAGGATGGGTAGAATTAGTGCTGTTCACTCGTAAGACTAATACTGATTGAAAATACCTAAAATGCTTCAAAACTTTTCTCAGTAAAGACAGCCACTCAACTGTATAAAAAAGGTCAGAAATTCAAAACCAATTTTTTTAAAATAGGGAGTTTTTTAATTCACTTTTTGAATTCATTGAGAATTTCACAAAAAGATAATCTATGGAGACTGAGTAATGGTACGGATGTGTAAGATTAAACAAAATCACTCTCAATAATAACAAACATCTTTTTGAAAAGGAACTCAAACTTAATGCAAGACAATATCATCCATTTAAAATTTCAGAGCCCGATTAAGGACTATGTAAAAGTCTCATTAGACCAAACAAGCCTGACACTGGTGTTTTAGACCAGCCTCTGCACTGTTCACCATTATCCTGCAAGATTCCACATCAAATCTGTCAACACTGTGCCTGTTTTTGTGCTGAGGTCCTGCCTTTTACTCCTGTCTCCCGCTGCATGTACAGCGTGAGAACACAAAGTGGGACAACTCAGGTGATTTTTGTCATATGTCTTTGCTGTTTTGATGGGGCAGGGAAACAGCTGAGATACAGATCCTCTCCCCTCACTGGGAGCAGTGGATGGTCTGTGGAACTAAGTGGCAGGACAATGTTTTGCCCATAAAAGCTGGATATCTTAGCTTGAAAATGTGCAAGACTGAAACATGCATGTCCATTCACGTGAACCACCAAAGCTCCCTGGTTTTTATATCACTGAATAAAAAAAGGTAGGTATAAATGTTAGGTGTTGTTAATGGAATACACAGAAAAAAATGCCTGTTTTAATCCTGGTACTGCCTGAGAGTTATTCAGCATATGGGAAATTTCACCTGGGTCCTTAAAACACTGAAGATAAACAGTGCAGTATGATTTTCTTGTTTGAAAGTGATCAGGAGGGAAGGAAATGTGTACACTTTGGTTGTGACTCCCTCACTAAAGCTCAGATTGTTTTTAAGAGGACACAATATAATCTTGAGTATCTCAATGCCAGCATTAAGATCAAGTGTCTTTCCTGGTATTCAGAAATAGCATATGATATTAGCAAACAAGTGGACAGAATTATTTAACTCACAGCTTCCTGAATCATATTCACTCCAAAGTCATAGAAAAAGAAGATTTTGTCTGAGAAAACAGTCATCGAACTTCTCATTCCACAATTTAGTCACAATTCACTACAACCATCTTCTGAAGAAATTTCAGTAAAGGTACTGTTCAGTCCTGATTCTACACAGTTTAAGTTTTTCAAAATTTACTGTTAATTAACATTCCTCAAAAAATTAACATTCCTCCTTAACAAAAACTCAGTATGTTTGTATTACATATACATCATGAGACATGCCAGCTCTTCCAATATAATATAAATGTTATAGTATTTATCCATTGATAAAGTAATTACTCCTTTGTCAAAAGTATGTTACCAGTTATCTGGTGAAACTAAAGCATCTTTAATGGCCAAATCCACAGAAACTTGGAAAGGCAAATAAATAAAATGAGGTCAGAATACTGTTATACAAACAAACATTTATCTATAGTCAAAACCCAAGAAAGTAGTGTGAATGCATGTCTGTACAAATATCCACTTAGAGTTAATTTAAAATATTGCATATAAAAATACAAAATCCAATATTTTAAACAGATTGAAACCTATTTCTTGGATTCTTGAATATTCCCCCCTGTTTAAGATTACACAACCCTCCTATGATGTGTAAACAAAGGTCAGTCCATGAGAGTTAAAGTTATCTTATTTCCATTTGAGCATGACTTATTGCATCTTTCATCCTAACCATTCCCATCTCAGGCTTCCTTCTCTCCTCAGGTCTGACATATCCTTATTTTCTCAAACAAATGCCATTTAACTGGGAGTTCCTCTTACCAAAAAGTTGCCTGGGAGTGAAAATATTCTAAATCCATTTCAGTCACTAGTAGTACATGTTCCTGTAAATTCAAGTAAGAATACTTGCTTGCTGAGCCAATGCCTGGATGTTCCTGTAAACATTTAGTGTTGTATGAGAAACATACGCACATGGGGTTCAAACCTGAAACAGTTACTTAATATTTACATAATTCAGTAGATTGTTTAAAAACCAGTTAGGGTAGCTATATAACTACATGAAATATAACTTACATTTACTTCTGTACTCTCAGTTCCACTTTATTTTAAACCTTGCATTCACTCAGTCTGCATAACCTAGCAGAGCTCCCTGCAGTCAGGGGAACCAGGCAGGCACTAGATCAGCCAGGGAACTATGAGATATTTATAGCAGCCGTGTTTATATCCTTGTCTTGACAGTGATGTGCTAATCTGACAGTGTAGTCAGTTGCTGGTGTGTGGGGAACAGCTAACTAACAATACACTGCCTAATCACCACACACAACAGTGGGATGGCTGTGACACCTTCGCCAACACTGGTGCTCCTTCTCTTCACTGTCCAAGGCGCATACAGCAGCACCTAGATAAAACAAGTCACAACAAAGACTTTCTTTGCCACTCTGTAGATGCCTGAAGTGCCAGAATGGAGATAAAACTAACACGCTGTTGGCTGTGGCAGCATGTTTGACAGAAGCTCACAGTGTAACACAAATCAAAAAGATCAATGTGCTTCCAGCCTTTATTCTTCCAAGTATAGTGGAAGTTCACACTATGTGGCTATGTGCAGTTGTTTTAATGCAATGAGGTGGTTAACAAGTTATTCAGAGAAGCAACGAGAGAGGGTAAACTCTAAGGCTGACTTTTTAAATCGCATACAATGGAAAGGTAATTATTTTTCAGATACAGTATTTAGAAAGTTTGTGGAAGTGACTTTAAGCCATTGAGGACTCTAATTACTCAATTTAAAATAAACAAACAAACAAAAAACACTTCTCAAAAAACTATCAGGCTTAATTCACCAAATATCACTATTAAAAATTTAAATCAAACTTAAAATACATGTGAAGTTTTTAACTGTGCTGCTCTTGCTTTAAAAAAGCTCCCAAGAGCCTAAATTTTTTGAAATGTTTGCATTATTTACCTGGTTCAGGTGTTTAAAAACTTCCTGTTACCTTGATATCTAAAAGTAGATGGACACCAGAGTCTAAAGCAATAAAAAATTCTCACTGTTGTTATGATAATGGAAATACAAGGTACCACTTGTATTTGCCTAACAGTCAAAGAAAGCAATAATCAGGAAAAAAAAAGATTTCTTATACAAAAGTAGTAGCTCTCCATTTTGATGACCAAGGTATGTGGGAAAAGAGAGCAGCTGCATGTTAGCTGCTGTCAGAATTTCAAGCAGCCAACATACACTGCCGTCCCATCACACACAGTTGCACCTCCTGCACGAATTCCTGCATGAATCCCTGCATCTTCCAAAGGAATTGCCTTGAAACAGCAGTGAGCCAGCCCTGCAGCTGGTGACAGTGCAGCAGTGACTGCTGTGTTAGGTACAGCAGTCAACTAGCAATACACTGCCTACCAGACACAGAGTCCTTATGGGGATGATGCCTCCTGAAATAAAACGCCTGGAAACATTCCTTATGTTTTACCTAAATTCAGTGTTGGTCACCTGTTTTAAGGTTCATGTTTCATACGTGTATATATGCAAGTTCAAACAGTATATATTGTCAAGAGATAAATGTCCAGGTAAGTGTCTAACTCAGGAAGACCAGAGTAAGAGCAATAGTATAAACCCTGTGTGGAGTTCCCAGACTGTCCAAAAGGAACTGGATAGTACTGCAAACAGTTTCTTGTCTTAGCTGTAGGAATACCGGTATAGTGTGGAATATACCTGGTAGGAATAACCCCCACTGCTTAATTTGTATAATAAACACTTACTTCAGTCCTTTTCTCTGTGGGACATTTACTTATGGCCACTGTTGCAACCCTGCCCTCAGTCTAGGTGAGCCCAGAGTCAAATTCAGTGTAGTCAATTTTGTTTTGAAATTAGAATTATCCTTGGTTACTCTATAGTCCAACTTACCTGTAGGTTACAAGCCACAGCATACCTCTATTTACAGCCACATAATGGAGAGCAAACAAAGGTTTCAGGACTGAAGCTTATGAATTTAGTCTGGATGCAGGCAAAATTTTTACCTCCAACATCCATTTTGATTGAAAGTCCTTTGAAGTCACGCTGGAAAGGAGGTACTGAGTTAGACACTTTGTATAAAAGCCAATTAATACTGTATTTGGAGCCTTCACTTTGTTCCTTCAGAATTGGTCTTAAATCACTCAAAATAAATCTTAACTCGATACAAAACAAACCATAAAACATTTACTTCCTTGAGTGCTGCTGCTACTAGCAGCCACAGAAAGTGCTGGCTAATTGAGTTGTTCTCATTCCACAGCAAAAGGAGGCCACCTCTGAGTTTTCCGTGATGCTTTTGAATGAAACAATATGGAGTGCAGCTAGCAGCTGTGGACACATCAGGGACAACAGCCAGCTAACATGCACTGCCAGACTGTTACATTCTCTTCAGTTTTGGCCATTAGTTCCCTTTCATCACCCAACCCAAAGTTTTGTCTCCCAGAGCTCAGTCGTTACTCCCTTCAGCAGTGTGGCTTTTCCCTAAGGGATCACTTACATAAAATACATATGTTGAAGCAACGTTCTCAGCATGCTAGAGATTACATTTCTATACTGTCATATCTAATAGCATACTGCTTATCTCCTGCCTCAGTGTTTTTCAGTATGGTCAGTCCCACTAACACCTTCACTTCCACTCCATCAGTCTGCATGTTACAGTCTTACCTGGTTTTGTGATTCATGTCAACTCCTTAAGACACAAACTGCCTGTATTTTACCTATTGATTACTGTTCAGCAATTATTTTTGTGATTGATGGGTTTCCTACCTAGGTTTCTACTGTACTTGTGAGTTTTTTGTTGTGTCCTTTATCATTTACCACCCTCTAAATGTAGGTAACTGAGTTTGCAGTGCCCATGAAAACAGAGCTCTGTAAGCCTATACAATCCCTTCAACCAGGTCAAGTAACTTTCACTTTTAAAGAGTAAGCAGTCCCTCTAGTGCACCAGGAGAGAAGCCCAAAGGTGTTCTTGTTTCCTTCCCTGAACAGATGTCAGTTGACCATAACTTGTGTTTTTCTGACATTGCAGGTGCCGCACTTAAGAAAGTGTCATAAAGATTAATAGAAAAGAATAAAAATTATGTGTTGTGGGGTTTTTTTCCAAAATCAGTTATTTTCCATAGTTTCCTTCCCTTTTTGCTCCCTCTGTTCCCCAGAAATGTACAGTGGAACTCTCAGTTCAGTGCATATAAAGGAGTGCAAACGTCTGTCCTTACCTTAGCCGGTCTCCGCGGGCTTTGCTTTCTGCTCCACTTCAGGTCTTTTCCAAGTGTTCTCATCGCGTCATGCTTGAAAGAAACACAGAGACACAACCCTTAGCAACCGCGCGGCTCAGTTTATTCACCCTAAACCACCCTCCCTCCAGCCTTGTTGCTGGCGAGGCTCCCCTGGGAGCCACGGCCCCAGGGACAGGGCAGAGACGCCGAGGAGGACCGGTCCTCCCCAAGGCACCGGCAGCCCCTGCACGCCCACGGGACACAGTTACCAAGGCAAGTCCTCATCCCTCCTGCTCGTCCTGCGGACGGGTTTTTCTAATGTCCGCTCTGGCTCTGCCGGGGCTGGCTAAAGCCGCCGCCGTCATCTCGGGAGAGGTACCCTGATCTGGAGCAGTTTCCCTTCCAGCGGATCGGCTCCAGCCAGGTGTGTGGCAGGTATCCCACTCCCACGGAACCCTGTGCGGAGGGAAACTTATAGCCCGGCCGGCCCCCGGGGCGCCGGTCCCCCTGGGAGGCGGTGCCAGCTGCTCGGCCGCCCACCGCACCGTTCCCTGGCGCCGCACGCCGTCCTTTAAGCATCCCGCAGGCGCGCCCGCCGCGGCGGGAAGCGCTGTCCCGTCCCGCCGGCGGGACCGGGCTCCGCGGCGGCGGTCCCGGCCGGCGGCAAAGCGCCCGGCGCGGCGGGTCCCGCGGCTCCGCGGGCAGGACGGCGGCGCCGGCCGGTGCCAAAGAGCCCTGGCTCGGCACCGGGCACGGGCAGCCCGCCAGAGCGACGCCCCGGGCGGCCGCTGCCCGCCCCGCCGAGGCCGCTGTGTCACCGCCCCAGGCGTGACCCCGGGACTGCCCCGTGGCTGTGCCGCGGTCTGGGGCTGCCATCGCTCGGGGCCTTCTCCCTGCCTCGGGAATGGGGCTAGGGAAACTTCACAGAATCATAGCTTCACAGAATCACAGACTCAATTAGGTTGGAAAAGACCTGTGAGATTATCGAATCCAGCCTATGACCAAACACCACCATGTCAACTAGACCAGGGCGCTAAGAGCCATAGCATCCAGTCCGTTCTTGAACACCGCCAAGGAATGCTGACTCCACGGCCTCCCTGGGCAGCCCATTCCAATGTCTAATCACCCCTTCTGCGAAGAAATTCCTTCTAATGTGCAACCTAAACTTACAGCCTTGAGGCTATTTCCTCTCATCCTGTCACTGGTTGCCTGGAAGAAGAGACTGACCCCCACCCGGCCACAGACCCGTTTCTGGCTTTTGTAGAGAGTGATAAAGTCATCCCTGAGCCTCCTTTTCTCCAGGATAAACACCCCCAGCTCCCTCAGCTGCTCCTCACAAAACTTGTGCTCCAGACCCTTCACCGGCTTTGTTGCCATTCTCTGCCCGTCTTTTCCGAACGTGCTACCACCAAAACTCTCAGGTCTCACATGAGCTATTTCCCACTGACACTTCGCCGGCTGCGAGGAGCCGGGCAGCACCGCACAGGGAGCGAGATGTGGGGACAGTGCCATCCCGAGGCACTCAACCCCGGCTCCCTGAAACTGAGAGCTGAATGCCGTGCCGTATTCTCAGACGAGACTGAGGAAACGACCAGCGCAGGTCTCCAAACCCAAAAGCGAACAAACCCTCACCACTTCATCACCATCTTACACTACCAGACTCCGAAAATAACCTGCTATCCTTTGGTTTTACACGACGGGCAAAGGGAGAAGTTGTAGGGAAAAGTGCGAAGAGTCGCTTGATGTCAACAGATGAGTTGCTAATGCGTGTGTTTTATAGAGCTCGCATGCCGGAGGGACAGTGCACATACTTAGGCACTCACTTCATCTGAGAAAACCTGAGCACAGGTTTGGTAGGAGAAAGGTACTAAATCATGCTTTTTTGAAAGATAGGGTTTAGTTAAATCGAAAGAGGCAGAAAAGAAGAGCTACTGGTACATGCAATGTATTTTTTTTTCAGTGTAAGTTCAGAATAATTCTTTTTCAGTCCTTGTCATAATGCAAAATTTGGGGTGACACCACCGAGGTTTTCAAGTGACAGATGCAGGCACACGGCATGTAAAAGAGCACATTTTTCCTATTTCTAGCTTTTGGGTGCTAGAAACAGCATTAAAAGCGTTCTTTTCTAAGAGAAAGAAACAGAGTACCACTTTTTAAACTATGCTGAAGGTATTCTTCACTTTCTCACTGTTTCTAGAAACCAGGAGAGATTTTTCTAAATTTTCCATTGGAAAATAATTATTTGAACCAATAAAAAATTATTCTGCAAAAATCTTCTCATATAAATTCTTATTTCCTACCTAATTCTATTTTGCAGCTGCACGCTTCACATCTGCAGAAAAAACACCATGTAAACAAGATGACGGAGGACAATATTTTTATTGATGCACATGTAATAAGCAATAATTAAATATCAGTTGATGGAGTTGTTTTGCCAAATCAAAGTAAAACTATTTCAAAAAAAGTGCCACTTTATTACCTCCCTTTGTGTGTGGTAAGGGCACAACAAAGCACACCCAGCATACAAAGTGGCTGGGTCACTCAGCACCTTCTTAATGCTTTCCGTAAAACAAACAGCACACAAGGCACTGCTAGCATAGCTTCACAAAGGATTGTTTGCAATGCTTCAGTTGCTCGTTTAACTGAATGTGAGGTTTTTCCTACAAGACTAACGTTTAACGAGCACAGCCAAATATCGCCACCCTCCCTAACAGCAGACTCTGGCATGTACTGCAAAGCCAGCTCGCTTGAACACTCAATAAATCAGCAACACTCAAGTGAAGTGTATTGAACTGTTACCGATCAGACCAGTGTTTGGGGCTCTTAATAAACTTTTTTTCTCACACTGAAAAGTTTCTTTTGGATGAGAAAACCTGCAACCGTGCAGTTTGTTTGATTGTGGGAGGAAAGAGGTTTACATGACTGTAAACTGGAATAAAAGTCAAAAGTCTTTCAAAGGCAACAAGGTTTTGTTCAGGTGAATTAGAATTAGGATTAATTAATGCTGAGCAATTCATTAAAGAGTAAATAATATGATCCACTGTTACAATCAGTGATTCCTACCTGTGAGCCTTCAACCCATGCATGTATACATGCACCATGAATGGATTATAATAAAAGATCTGGAGGTTTTTCTATAAAATTTCTACTGAGCACTGATTAGCAATGGGAAATATGCCAAGATATTACATTTGGTAGCAGCCTTAAGGTAAGTAGCTCCTTAGGTGAAGTCAGTGGTAAATAAAAATAAGCAGAAGTGCCGTGGGGAAGTCTGAACTTCATTGTGTCTGTTTAGGAGGATGGGTTGGATTGTCAGGAAGGTATTAGAATACCAAGGATATCCTTAATACATTCTTCTTCACTTGAAGCACATGATATTCTGGAATATGTGTGCTAGATAAGAGCTTAGTTGTCACTTCGTGACTGTGGCTGAATTTTAAACAGAGATTTATTTTAGGTAAGTTCTACACAGCTAAGTGTATCACTTCTGTAATGCTTCCAGCATCTCACTGATAGGTCTATAGAGTGAAATGCAGTCATCTGGGTTAAGTGTCTTTGTTTCTTTCTCACCATTAATTCATTTCAGGCACCTCATTATGACACTTTTACAGCCAATTGCTCAGTTTTTTCCACTTAAGTACTAGAAATGTGGCTGAAATTTTGTAGCTCCGTGTAAAACATGTTTCCAAAGCGGTATGTAAGAAACCATGTAGTTTGTCCTCACTGGCAGCAGATGGTGCTGGTATGTTGTGCGTGGTACTTCGAAAGCTGGTATTCAGGTTATCAATACCATAAGTAACATCGTTTTTTCTCAACCGTTATCCCTAAGGTCTTTTACTATAAAATTGCCTTAATCATCATAGGTCAGAATTTATTTAGATAAAAATGCAAGTTTGTGGTTTGAAGGTGAGGTTTGGAGATCAACAGCGAGACTCACAACATTATCAGAGAATTAAGCACTGACTGAAAAAACACATTTTAGGGAAAAATTGGATTCATCACATCCAGGCTGCTGGACAAGGACCACTAATACTTTTAGGACCCAAGAATTTCAGGATATGAAAGGGAAGGTGCTCCTTGCCTAATGGCTGCTGACAAGATGTGATGGTAGTTTACACCAGATTCTGGCAAGTAGGCAGATCTCAAGAGCTGGTCATAGAACATTGCCTTAAAAGCAATAGATGACAGATTGTCTCCATGTCAGACAAAGAGAGAGGTGAACAAAACTGGTGTTTAGGTAAGTTTTTAGGAAACTTTTTCCTGAATGAAGGCCTGCTTTGAGAAATGCTAGTTGAGGAGCACCAGGCATACTGGATACTTGTCCAAAGATGATGTAATCACTGCCCGTGACACCCAGGATAAACCAAGAAAGGTGTAACAAATTGTGTTAATGAAAGGATTACTGTTTAACAGTACGAGGGGTCTGAATAAGATTTACACAGGTTTGAGTTTTGAAAGACGTGGGGAAAAATTGTTGAACATACAGAAGTGAAAATTGGTTTCTATTTTGCAGTTGCAATCAAGGGAGATTTCTGGGACCAAGGCCTCCAACTTCCTGCCAGAGGGAAAATTATGACCCAGCTTTGTTACATGCTTGCTGAGCAGAGATCCTGAGATATGGAAACATCTTAATTTTTCTTCCTGTATTTCTTCATTGTTCTCTCTAGATTTTCAGCCAGTATACCAGAAAGATCCCAATCTTGTTGCCTGCTCAGTGCTTAAGTGCTTCTGAGTGAGTTAGAGGAACAATTCTCACAGCAGGATGGACAAAACACTGGAATTATCCTAAGTGGCTGACAGTTGTAGTAAATGCTGGTTGTCATTTACCAAAGGGGGGTTTGACCCTCAAGTATTTCTACCTGCAACAGAAAGCAAAGCAAGCAAGGGGAAGGAAGGACTCAGGAAAGAAATAGGGACTCAATTCATGTGGCTGTTCCCATCACATCATTTCACACTGCAGTGAGCAGCTGTTGTTTAGACTCCAGAATGAAATATTGTTGACCAGGTAACTGGAATATTCTGGCAATGAACTCAAAGCTCCCTTTGAGCTGTACAATGAACTCAAAGCTTCATTTTAGCTGTGCAAAGGGGAGGTAATTAAGAGGACAAGAGGAGGAAATAGTTCCTGTTTCTTTGCTGGGACTTACATTAAAACCAACAATTAACATCTCAGTCTAGCACTCTGCTCATTAGAAATCTCCCATTACATTTATCTTTGCCAGCACAGTAAAAGTGGTTGTGAACATGAGGGGAGTGAAGTCTAGCCATAACTATCCACTGTTACTCTTCAGATGAACCCCAACACTCAAACATTAAGGAAAATTACATCTCCTATGCAAACAAGTGAGAAAACAAATTTAAAAAAAAATGTAATCGTTACTTGTGTATTGCATTCTGTCACAGAAAGAATGCATTATGTGCATAGACTGGCATATAAAAGATTGAATACTGTACATATACAATTTTTTCTGACTTTTGCCCGTTTTTGCCACACTTTCACCTCTATCTAAATCTTTTTTATTTCCAACATTTAATTTAGCAATAACAACAGGCCTGGTTGGCAAGCATATGAGGGTAGATCAAGGCTCTATTTAGCTCAGGGAGAAATTTGTGTTACCTGTTACTTTCTGGTTTTATTGGTTTAAAAAGAGAGAAGTGGAAACAAAAAAAGCCAAGAAAACAAGGGATGAGTGCATTTTGATAAATTATATTAATTTTCATGTAACACACAGTTGACTCCCAGGATTTTCAGTTTCAATATGACCTTCAGCTTTCATAAAACAATAGTCTATTTCTTCATCAGCACACTACAGTAATTTCCTGGTTTTGCTTTTCCATGGACAGATCAAAAGATGTCCTGCTAAGTCATCCATCCCATGCCTTTCTGCTGAGTTTCTCTCTTTAACATGTCCTCCCTTATTTTGTGCACACTGGAAATCCATTTCAGCACATCACCGTAGCAGTCTAAGTCGACACTTCCAACATGCTGGGATCCTGTGCTGGCATTAGAGAGTGCATACAATGTAAAACTACATTTTGTTCAGCTTTGGATAAACTCCAACTGAACAAAAGAACCTCCGGGTTCATTGCCAGCTGCCAACTGTGTGCCTAAATAATATTTCATCCTGAAATCCCAAGAGTCTGGATTAATAAACTGCCAAAATAGCACTAGGACGTGGTTCTTTCCAAAGCTTCCCTAGCACCTTCTATTGATAGCACAATACTTATTTCTACATTTCTAGTACCAAACTGCTTATATGTTACTGTACAATTAACTATTGCAAAAAGTAATTATGGCTCTGAATAATTATGAATTGCAACTATATCCATGGCTTCAGGCACCTGCTGTAGGTGATTCCTCTCATGTCGTCTTGGACACAGGGCAAGGTTTCTAACATTCTTTCCTGGATAAGGGTAATTAACTATACAGATTAAAAAGCACTGTCCTCTCTCCATGGAAGCCTGTTTCACTCAAGTGGTTGCTGACAGGTTCAGCTTCAACACCTGTGAGTTCCTGAAATTCAGTTGCATTTCCATATGGTTTGCCATGGAAATAAGTCCATGGTTTCACTTCCAAAGACTAAAATTTAGGGAATCACTGTATTTTCAATATAGTCCAATGCTTAATCTAAGTTTTCAGTTAAAACAGTTTTTGGGTTTGTTTTTGTGTTTCACTCTTTCAAAACTGATCCATTTACAATCATCAAATCAAAACAGATCTTTACAATCTACGAGATTATGAAGATAATATCCCTCACGTCCCTGTTGTGGTAAGGACTTCAGCAAGTTTTTAGATTGCACAGGTTAAGTTCAGCACTTACAAACTTAACATTGAAGATACCAAATTTGTACTTTGCTCTAGGAAATGTCCATCTATTTCAGCTCTTCCACTTTTTTAAGCTTCTAAAACCCTTCCTTGATATTCAGGGTATAGGTATAGGTCAAACCATCTCTGTCAACCCATAATTTGTAAGATTCCTTTGCCACACAAGAGATACAAGTCCATTCCAGCCCCTCCCAGAGACACTGTGAGTCTCTAGTCCTGGAAAGACCTTGGAATTGCTGGATTCCTGAACCCACTCAAAGGCCCACTGGGACAAAGGGGACTCTGAATCTCACCTGGAGATACAAATTTGATTGCAATATTAAACAGAGAGGAGCACACTATGAAACATACATAAAAATGGAACAATACTAGAGGCAATCAGACCAAACAAGAATAAAAGGGTATCATTTTTAATAAATATTTCTGTGTCTGTTTTATTAATGACACCTTTCACACAAAGAGGCCAGTGTGAGAGATTCAGCTATTGATTTTACCCTCATCTTTTCCTTTCCTCTTTGTTTTGTAGGTATGCATTTGCTCTGCACTGCACACCCCAGAATATCCTGAAGTATGTATTGCCCATTGCTCCAATCATGTGAATGCATATTTGATAGCTCTAATTAGACTTCTGAAGAATCCTGTATAGAAGTGATATGTGCCTACCTCTTATCATTCTTATCACCTATGCAATCATTCCTAGGGCATCAACCAATTACAAAGAAAGTGATAAGAAGGAATTTCCTAAGAGAAAAAAGACCTTGTTTAGGGCTATTAGAAAGCTGAGCAGCCGTGTGTCACAGGTTCAGTAGCGATTTTGAAGCACCCTTTACCTCTCATCTTGAAAAATGGTGCAGTGTTCCAAGGCCACAACTTGTTGGTAGTCAAACTGAAATATGTTAGGAAACCTCCTTCACCTATTTCTACCTAAGAGCCACCTGAGTTACAGAATTACAAAGATACAAAGCTTTGGTGATGGACAGAGAAAGCCCATTAGAGTATAACAGTAGGCATGTTTATTCTGCTTTCAAGAGAAAACTCTTTGTAGCCAAGAAGTAAACTGAAAAGCAAACTTCTCAGGCATTCGACATCAGCTGAAGGCTGGTTTTGCCATAAAGACAAGTAGTCAAGAAAGCTGCCTAGGAAATTCAGTTTTAGGAGTAAAATGGCAGGATGGACATTGTCAAATTTCAATGGACGTGTTCAATAAAACAGCAGATATGTCCCCACCCACCAGCAAGAAGGAAACACAGGCTTTCCTAGGTGCTGTGGGGATTGTAAACTGCGTATTTCAGATCACAGTCAGATTGTAAGCCCTCTCCGTCACGTGACATTAAAGAAGAATGATTTCAGGTGGGGTCCTGAACAACAAAAAATTTTTGAATAAATGAAACAGGAGATCATTCATAGAGTAGTCCCTGGGCCAGTCAGGACAGGACAAGATGTGAAAAATATGCTCTACACTGCAGCTAGGAAAATGGTCCTTCCTGGAGTCCTGGTGAAAGGTATCCAGGAGACCCAAGGATGAGCCCTGGAGTTTTGGAGTCAGGGAAACAAAGGAACTGAGGCCTTTACATCCCAGCTGAAAAAGAGATCCTTCTGATGGGGTTTGAGCTGCCTCAGAAGTGATTGGCACTGAAGCACAGCTTCTTCTGACTGACACACCTTCATCCTGACTCCCAGTGTTGGACTGGATGGTCAAAGGGAAAGTGCCTTCCATGCCTCATGCCACAGATGCTACATGGAATGAATGGATTTCTCTGACCACACAGTGAGCTCAAACCAGAAATTTCAATCACCCAAAGATCTTGGAACTCATCACACACTGGCCTGAAGGTGAAAATTTGGAATTATCATCACCAAAGGAGGAAAAGGTTGGATGTGCTGAGGAGGTCCTACACTACAATCAGCTGCCAGAAAATGAAAAGTGATGCGTTCTCTTGCAGGATTGTTTCAAAGTTTTATTGTAAGTTTAGTTTAGTTCTATGTGCCTAAAGATGGGTCCCTCTGTCTTTTTGGAATTTCTTGTTATCAGAAGTTGGAATGTGCATGGTTCCTCTCCCTCTGCCTGGAGACTGTTCCGAATTGGTCCGTTCATCGTAAATTTCCCTGTTGTTAGTGAAAGTATCGCTTCACAAGGACACAGAGCCTTGGAGGAATCTGCCTGGTGCCTGGCAGGGGCCCCACAAGACTTTGCCTAAGTGTCTTTATCTGATTTATTATGTATACCTTGTTATTGGCTTGGAGATTGTGTCCACCCCCTGAGCTAGCCCTAAAAAGACCCCCCAGCCTGAAGGCTGGATCTCTCCTGAGGTACCTAACCTAGGGTGAGGGGGTCCCCTGTCTCCCAATAAACCCTTCTTCCATCATACCTCCCAGGGGTCCCTCTTTCTTTCATTCGCCGCGAACCATAGCAGTAGAAGGCCTGAAGGTCTGCAGAACCAAGAGCCCACCTCGGTATTGTTGGGACGTTCTGGAGCTGCCAGGCAGTCTAGCTGAACAAGCTGACCAGCAGGGCACGCACCCCAACAGACTGGCGCCCAACATGGGGCTTGCAGACACTTTCAGACACTGCTGTGGCATGGGGACAAGCACAGAGGTCCAAAAAGAGACTGCACCCTGTGACCCACGAGTGTACTGTAGGGACAGATTGAAAGTGGAAAGGTGCTGCATGGAGTCCTACACTATTGAGGGAAAAGGTGATCCAGTTCACACAGCTGAAAGCTGTCCAGCTGGCTCTAGATATCACTGAATAAGAGAAATAGCCAGTGCTCTATCTCTACACTGATTTGAGGATGGTGACAAATGCTCTGTAAGGGTGGTTGAACCAATAGAAAAAGACCAATTGACAGTGCAGAGGGAAAAAGACCAATTGGCAGTGCAGAGGGAAACCCACCTGGGCTGCTGAAGGGCAGTACCTCTGCCCAGGTGGAGAAGTTGGTTGCAAAGTACATCATGTAGGTGCACAATACCCTAGAGTTGGGCTACTGAAGAATATCAAAACAATGGAGAGGTGGATCGAGCTGCCAAGGCTGAAGTGTCTCAGGTGGATCTGGACTGGCAACACAAGGGTGAATTATTTCTGTCTCAATGTACTCTTGATGCCTCAGGTCACCAGGGAAGACGTGCAACATCCAAATGGACATGTGATGGAGGGGTGGGCTTAACCATGGATAATCTCTCCCTGGTTACCACAAACAGTGGCAGACTGGTTACATCACACTACCCCAAACCCACCAAGACAAGCTTTATGTGTTTACAGTGGAAACAACCACTGGATGGCCCTTCAGGAAGTCATTTTGGATTAGTCCTGCCTCAAATGAAAGCAACAACATCCATGGGATTGTTTTTACTCAAGGATGTGGATGCACTTGGCGGGTAATGCAGGACAGAGAAACATGCTGAAACAAACTCAAGAAGGTTTGATTTTTGGACGAGAACAGTCTGTAAAACTGAATTGTATAATATTGGTTGCTGAATGACAGTGCCACTGTATGCCATAACTACCATGGGCAACAAGGATGAACTGCTCCAGATACACCAATTGGAAGATGTCTAGGGAGGATAGAACCCACAGTCATGGACTACATGAACTCAACAGACATCTTGGAGGGACAGCCATTGGCTACACAAATAATACCTCTACATTTTTATATCTATGTCTATATAGATACATATATCTGCAGGCCAGCAGGTCTGCTCAGTTAGACTCTGTGAGCATTTTTTGTGTAATCACCCTCTTTTATACATTGTTGTTAGTACATATTGCTGCTTTTACTTTCCATTTTCTTATCTTGTTTTTTTCCAGTAAATTGTTATCTCAACCTGTAATTCTGCCTTTTCTCTCTCTCTCCCTCTCTCTGTGTCACTAGTGTGTGGGTGAGGAACTGGAGGACAGTTGCATGAAGTTTAACTTCCAGCTGGGTTTAAATCACAACCCTCACAGGTAACTGAAACAATTTACTTGTGAAAAAGAGAATAGACTCAAAATCCAAGCTGACCTATTTTAGCAAGAGAGTTCTAATTGTAGCTCGATTATACACATAAGAAATCAGGACATTTTACCAGAAATGAATATTTTCATGTGTTTTACCAACACATGAAAAAAACCTTGAAGACTCTTACTGATTTATTTTTCATAGTATTTTATTTAAGAGTATAAAGTTAATATTGAGCATAAATACTTGCTGTCAGAGTTTGAACATGTGCTAGGTGCAAGGCAGACTTTAAGACTGTTTTTGCTGCAGCTATGAAATAGGTATGCCAAAGCAAACTACAGTCTCTTTTGACCTCATTAGTTTAGTTGTTTTTTAAGGATGTGCAATGCAAAATGCAAATAATGGCTGCTGGCCAGAAGTAAGACAATGTTTAGAAAAGATGAAGAGTGCTGCTTCTGTCATATAAGAAGGGTTGAAAAAGGCTTGCTTTTTACTTGAAGTTAGACACAGGGATATTTTTATTTGGAAAAATATTCAGGGAAACAAGAGAATAAATACCAGTGAAATTAAATTTCTCTGCAATCACTGAAGAGTCAACAGAAGTAGTTTAGCACTGCTCCTATTGTACGATAGCCGTGTTAGAGTCTGATCTCTACATGATCACCAAATACTCGAGCCACCTCAATGCCTGTCTGCCACCACACAGGATCTGTGGAAAACCAGCAGGAGCATCAGTTGCATCTTTGTGAATGGAATATGAATGCGAGTTGCGTGAACCTGTGTGCTTCAAAAACCGTGACAGGAGCAATTAAATGACACCAGACATTTGCCTGTGCTTACATACTACATGAAAATGAACATGAAAGCAAGAACATTTCTGTTACTGGCATGTGGAGAATAGCTCAGACTTGTGAATGGGCAATATTTTCTCTTTATGGTCCATTGAACAACCTTGACAAGCCCTGCAGGGAAATGCCATGCTGATACTCAGTCTTGGATATCATCTTCTGGTCAAGGGATGAGCAAAATTGCTGATAAAAAAAGAGATTCACAAATTATAGCTGTAACAAAACCCTATGCCATTTCTAAATAACTCCATCCATGCCCCTTCTGCCCTTTCCATCCTTAAAATTACTGACTCAATATGCATCTGCGTACTAGAAGCTAGCTGTATGTAGTTTTAATCAAGCTGTCCCTTGAGGTCTGGTGTTTTCTTTGAATTAATACCTAAGGATTTTACCCAAGGAAAAACCCATGTTCCCAGACAAAGAATATATTAAATTGGTGTGCTTGTCTTCAATACATTCAACCAGTAAACCCTTACCCTGGCACCCTCAAATTAAAAGGCATTTTTCTCTTTCACCCCAAAATGTTCCAGTTGTCTGCAGTTTTGCACTGTCACGCTTCCACAGCCACACATCCCATGGCACCAGCAGGGAAGGGAAAGGTGAAGAAAGCTTACTTAACAGGAGCAGGTAAAAAGCTCATGAAATGTTATTGCATCTACTTTACTTTATTTCTGCTGTGGTCTTGGCTAGCTCCCTTCACTCATTGTGTGGAAAATGCACCACCAGAGAAAGAAAATCACTGTGAGCATAAACCACAAACCAACATGTTCTTCAGTTCACCACACCTGCACATCCAGGGTCTCTGCACAGATCCCCTCCCAGACAATAATCATAAAGCATAAAATTTAAAAGCATAAAATAAAGCAAAAATTGGATGTGAGACTTCCTAGAAGTAGACTTCCAGCTTTTTCAGGGTCAGCTTCCGATGAAACAACCATGAAACATGAGTATCAAGGGACCAGGCTTTGTTCCTTGTGATCCTGCCTGACAGGAGTCCTTCTAATTTACTGCTGTTGAAAACAGTAATTGGGTTGTTTTAATCTGTGCAAGAACTTTGCCCATTTTTTTATGCAGCTCCCGTACGGAAGTGCACCGATAAGTTTCAATTCAAAATACACCTTTATATATTAAAGGACATGTATACAGTGTACTGCTAGAAATATGTTTAAAGCCTAACACCATGACCAGGTTGCATACCACTTTTTATCAGTGTGTGTCTGTGTGTCTGATGATGCTCCTGTGAGTCTCACTGAGAAACACCTTTTTCTCATTGGCCAATTTTCAGCCTTTCCAATTAATAGGTCTTCAATTTAATAGATTTAAAAATGCATTTATGATCATTTTCTACTACTTTTAGATTACATCTCAAAAATAATCAAGGATCCTTTTACCATAGAAAACACTGAGTAAAAGTAATCAGTGGAAATGACATAGGTTCATTGAAAAAGTGGGTAAAAACATACTTGTAATTCTGAAAAAGCTTGAAGTAGCAGCAAGATCAACAGTAGTCACAATCCAACAGGGTGGTTATTTCATTGCTGCATCCTACACTTTTACTGTGTCACGTCATTTCTGAGGAACTAATATTGTTATGAACATCACATAATTGTACACACTGTACATTTTGTGCTTAATTTTATCAAACACATGGAGAGGGACTGTGTATATATATATACAGTATATAAGAGAGTGTGTGTGTGTATATATGTA
>VZDJ01000511.1:1403546-1569968 GCA_008694505.1 Cyanoderma ruficeps
TATATATAAAGTTATATTTTGTTGTCAATTTATTCCCTGCTGAATTCAGTGAAGACAGGAAGATTTTGTCTCTTCTGTCTGCTGTCAAACCAGAGCTTTCGTATAGGATTTTGGCCAAAGTGGCAAAGGTCTTCTGCAGAAATGTAAATGTCTCCTAGCAGCCATACAACTGCATGTTTTTCTGGCAACAATCACCATTCTCCTTCCGAATACATCTCTGCTTGCCAAAAGCACATCATTATGTGCAGGGTTTCAACTCCCCTAGGAAATCCACTGAGGTGATGATGGGCTGTCAACCTTCACACAAGCCTGTCACAGTTGGACTGCTGTTAACGTGCATGGATCCATGCAACATACTGGAAAAGCTGAAGGATGAAAAAGCAGTAACTTCACAAGGAGAAAATCTCTACCCTGGGTGGAGCAGTGTGTTGCTCGCATGCCACAGAATTATAAAAATATCAGGTACTGTTTTATAAGCGTTTTTCGTGGCTCAGCTTTCAAACTAGTGGGTGAAATGAAATGTGTCGATTCAGAATAGTTTAACATTACTCTTTACATTTCTCATTATATAAGTTAGTACCACTGGATGCTAAAAGCAGCATGTTTTATTCTAGAACTTTCTATCTCTGTTCTATCAGAGATGCTTTCTGCTATCTCCTCTAATGAAAGCTAATATGCATACCTGATTCAGAATGAAGTCTACATTAAATCTGTACAAATAAAATGGCAACTTTAAGCACTATTTAATCATCATAACGACTACAAATATGCACATACAGTTGCACACATGAACGATACAAGTGCACTTTGTAAACATTGTGGGTGTAAAATTCCACGATGGAGCAGCTGCGTCGTGTTTAACCACCTGGGACAGTCACTCTGCTTTCACACTGGTCAACTCCAGCCACTGTCCTGTCAGCTACGCTTGTCTCCTCAGCCGACTAAAAACCTCTGGCTAAAACCGGGCAGATCTTCGTTTGAGTCCTACTTTCATTACAGTCATGAGGAAGCTATTGATGGCAAGCTGCCGGCCGAGGAGGCACGGCGGCACCGGGTACGGAGCTTGCGGCGCAGGACTCTGGCTGGGGCACGGTGGTCTGTGCCGCTCTCGTCTCGTCGCTCCGCCGGCAGCGGGAGGGAAAGCGCGAATAGCCCTTTTCCAAGAGAAAATGGGGGAGCAAGCAGTCGGGTGGGGTGCGCTGCCATCCTTAGGCTGCAGAGGCCCCGCTCCGCCCTGCCCGGGACACGGGTGCCCAGGGCTGCGGGGCCCTCAGCGCGGCACCCATCGGAAGCGGTGCCCGCCGCCGGCGGTGCGGAGAGTGAAGGCGTTTCCCTGCGGGAAGGCCAAGGTGCGGATGGAGCCCGCCTCCCCCAGCTCCGCCCGCAGGCTGCCGCCGCCCTCCAGCTCCCCGCCGGGCGGGCGCGGGGCGGCGCGGCCGGTGCGCAGCCCGCGGAAGGCGCCGTGCAGGCGCGGGCCCGGCCGCGGGCGCTTGGCTGTGGGGCTGCCCCCCGGGCTGTGAACCGGGCTGCCCCCGGGGCTGCCCCCAGACCTCTGTCCCGGGCTGCCCCCCAGGCTTCGCAGGGCGGCGCGGCACTTCTCCGACACGGCCCGCAGCATGGCGTCCACGCCCTCTCCATCCTCCAGGCCGGTCCCGGCCGGGGCAGCGGAGGCGGGAGAAGGAGGTAAAGGATGAAGAGGTGGAGGAAGAGGAGGAGGAGGAGGAAGGGCTGTCCCGTCGGCGCTTGGAGGGAGCATCAGCGTCTGCCGGCGAGAAGAAGCGCGAGTTCCGAGATCCGCACTGCACAGGCACTATGCTCCACCGTCCCGTTCCGCACCGCACTGCGCCCCACTGCTCCATCCCACACCTCACTGCCCTGCCCCGAACCGTACCACGCTGACCCCCCACTGCCCTGCTCCACCCTGCGCTGCTTTACCCCACACCGACCGATCCACGTTGCCCTGCCCCACCTCCTACACCCCACACCACCCTGTCCTGCACCACACAACCCCCACAACTCCACACCGCACAATCCCATTCCACATCTCC
The DNA here is from genome assembly GCA_008694505.1 of Cyanoderma ruficeps. Classification (NCBI taxonomy): domain Eukaryota; kingdom Metazoa; phylum Chordata; class Aves; order Passeriformes; family Timaliidae; genus Cyanoderma; species Cyanoderma ruficeps. The sequence continues at coordinate 1,405,595 of VZDJ01000511.1, forward strand.
CATAGGCTCTGTCCCACCCCGTGCTGCTTCACCCTGCACCCTATTCCTCCCTGCACCCGACATCACAATGTCTCTCAGGAACCAGCCGGGCCGTGGGGCAGCCAGGCCAGATGGTGAGCAGCACTCACGTCAAGGACAGCGGCCAGCTGCCTGGCCTGACTTGCCAGCTCCTTCAGCTGCACGTTGCTCTCCCGCAGTGTCACCAGCTCTTCCTGTCTCTGTGTGAGAGTCTCCTGCAGCTGCAAAGGAGGGGAAAGGGGTGGCTGGGACAGCCCCATTGTCCAGGGGCCGGGGGATGCTGCACACCAGAGCCCTGCAGTTGCCTCAACAGGATGCGACAGAACAACCCAGTGCAGTCTGGGGAGGGCTTTGGGGTCTCTACCTGGCTGTTTGCTTCCAGGGCATCTCCCAATGCTTTCTGGTGCTGGTCTGCCACCTCCCTCCAACATGGTTCAGGGGAAGACAGATGCTGCGGGGACACCTGCACCAACACGCTGCTCTGCAGCTGTGGGGTGCAAGGGTCAAAAGCCACCTCCGCACCAAGTGAGAAATCATAGTCAGTACAATCCAGTGGTGGTGGCATTAAGGTGGATATATCTGGAAGGAATAGCCACAAGTGTTAAGTGGAGGTATGTTTGTTCCCAGCACACCATTCTGGTTCTAAACATCCCTCTGGTATGTCCTGAAATGCTTTTACTTTACTGTGACAGCTGTGCACCCTAAATCTGTTTGGATTTAATTTGTCTCCTGAGGGAGAAAGCTCAGTGACAGCTCAGGTCTCTAAGGAGGTGTGCAGGAATGCACTACCTCACAGACTGTCCCATGGTGGGACAAACATGCAGTGAGTGGGCATCCAAAATTCCAAAGCAAAGCAAAAAAAAGATGACACCGAATGCAGCACACCAGCGAATGTGCACATGCAGGTACATTTGGGTCAGGTAAGGAAAAATATCTACTTGCCAGATATAAAATCACCAACAGTATCTCTGAATTCCTGGAAATCAAGCTCTGGCCCATCCTGGAAGCAGGGACCCTGGCAAGGGTGAAGGAAATGATCCAGTGAGCAGGATCCAGGGCTCAGACTTGCCCACACCACTGCCCATGCTGTTTCAACAGCGTCGGCTGCCTGTGGTCAGCATCTTATCACAGCTCCAGCACCCCAGCCACCAACCCCTTGCCACTTGCTGATAAGCCATCTGACATATTGGACAAGATGCTGTCCTTTGCTGTGCCCATTTTGCAGGTGGGAAACCTGAGGCTAAGGGAGCTGCCAGCACCCATCTCCTTGAGAGAGCTACCCATCCAGGTACAGCCTAAGCTGTTCTGAACAGTAGGTTTACCTGCTGCAGGGTCACAGGGACAGCTGGGGTGGTGGGAAGGATGGGGACAGAGGCTGTCAAATCCTGCCAGTTGATGGTGCTGAGCACTGGGGACAGTCAGAGACAGAGGTGAGTAGCGGGGACAGGGGTGGACATAGCCAGGGGGCACGGCAAAATGAGGAGCACGGCTGGGGGACGATGTGCATGGCCAGGGCATGCAGGGCTGGGAAACAGGGTGCAAAGGCACCAGGGGGGATACAGTGAGGGTCATGGAGAGGGGTCATGGCCGGGGGACCACGGTGGAGGGTAAAATGGGGGTGCCACGGTCGGGGAATGTAGGGCTGGGCAGCACGTTGGGGGACACCAGAGGAGCGTAGAAAGGAACGGGGAAGGGTGCACGCCTGGGGGTTAAGGCTGTCCGCCGCAGGCTGACTCACCGAGGGCGGGCGCGGCGGGGGCCGGCGAGGCGCCGCTGCGGCGCGGACGGGGTGGGACAGCTCGGGGGCTCAGGGCGGCCGGGGGCGTCCACGCCGTGCCCCCGCCGGGCCGGGCCGGCTTCTTGGCTAGGCGGGCGGGCGGGCCCTGCACCGTGTTGGGGCAGATGCTGCCGAAGGCTCGGCGGCGGCCGCCCTGCTCCATGCTAGCCCCGGCCTCGGCTCCGGCTCTGGTGCCGCTGGTCCCCTCCGCCTCGCGTCCCCCTCAGCGCCGCCCCGCGAGCAGGGGAGCGGGGGACCGAGGCCATGGCGGGGGCTGCCAGCCCGCCTTCACTCCTCCGGGGCGCCGAAACCTCCCGCCGCCGCCCCGGGCCGCGCCGCCGCCTCCCGCGCCCGCCGAACTCTTCCCCGCGCCCGCGGAGCCTGGGCGGGCCGAGGGGGCTGTCCCAGAGGGAAATTCGAGGACCTTGGCTGTCCGTCCCCCCAGCACCTCGGTGCCGCGCTCACCCCCGTGGGTCTCTGCCGGGCAGCGCGGGCAGCGGCTTGGGGGCCGGGCTGTTTTTTCTAATGATGTTTGTTTAATGTCTTTACAGGGGTAGGGGCAGTCTGCGTTGAAAGCCACGGGGGACGAGGGACTGGGGACGAGGGACGGGGGACGGCGGACGGGGTTGTGTTATGTAGGAGCAAGAAAACCACCCATGGCATCTTGAATGTTCCGATGCCCGCACCAGGAGAGGGTACCCTCGCACCAGGAGAGGGTCCCACCCGCTGTTACGGCAAATCCAGCTAAAATCACCAACGGGGTTGGCGGAGGATGAGCTGCCCGTTATCTGCCCGTGGTGGTCTTGTAGTCGTCTGCTGTGACAGCGGTGTGGACAGGGTCTGCTCGTTCTGCCCTAACGCCTGACGGCAGGCAGGGCTTGGAGCGCCGCCCGGCGCCCGGTCCCCTCTGCCCTGAAAGGTGAGCGCTCCCTCGACAGCTCTAGGTGTTTGTGAGGTCTTTTAACATCACTTCTGTGCACTGATACAAATTAAGAAAATTAAATACTTTACAACACTATGACTATTTTCTGCCCTTGAATGTGTCAAACTGCTCAGGAGCGTGCATCTGGTTTATAGATCTGCTAGAAAACTAAACAAACAAACAAGCCCAGCTGTTAATATTATTCCACACTCTGTTTTCCTACACTTATGTCAGCTCATCTAATTTTTTTTCCCCGAGCCATGACCGAGACAACAGGTGCAGTTTATTGCAGCACTGGAGGTGGGGGGGATTTCTCCACCTAACTCATCCACCGTTGTCAAGTACTGTGGATTATTTATACAGTAATTTATACAGTAATAGCAATATTGCTTAATATTGCTATGTCATTATCACATCATCATATATGTACCAGCACTGAATTACATGATGTTATTTCATGGTTATAAAGTGTTCTTCTGTACTGTGCTTGTGCTTCCCCAATTTAGGTGGTCTTGGGGGTCTTCTTCAATGAAGGCTCAAGGTCTTCCTCGCATCTGAACTTTTCAACTTTGTCTTTGGAGCATGCATGGTTATGGTGTTCCTTGGTGTTTCTGGATCTAACTGGTCTAAATTCTTCATTTTGTGGCTAATTTGCTTTACATTTGTGAATTACTGATTAGTACATCCTTCTGCTTCCCAATACAGCTATACTTGTTTATTTTTGAAACTATTCACCTGGCTAATTTCCATTAATTTAAGCATTAAGCAACTAGTTAACCATATTTGTTACATCTTTTAACTTTGACCCAAGTTATATAGACATCACAGGGAGTGACATTATTGGGCATCTTTATTTTGTGGGGGATTGAGTTAACTGGCCGGGTGAATTCGTTATGTGCCAATGTGTTTCCGCTCGCAGCTGCATCTGCACACCGCCAGCAAGTGAACGAATAGAGGTAACAAGTAGAAAAGAGTTTACTCAGCATTCAGTCGGTCCTTACACTGTTATCTTTATGGACCACTCTCCAATTAAATAACACAGGACGTGAGATTCAGTAAATTATTTACATGCTGGACGTAAAAAAATATAGCAAAGGGATAGTGCAGATGACATGATACATAAAATGGTTCGCAAAATGCCATCTGATTTTTAAGCTTCAATGACGCTAAAGGCTTAGTGATCAGACTGCACCGACTCTGTGGAGCACAAACGCCGAGCCAGAGCACTACGACCTGCTGTCAGCGGTCAACCCCAAGCCAGGGGCACTTCTGGGCCACCTCCGAGGGCAGGAGGAGAGACAGAGACCGCCTGTTCAGAGACACCAGGAGCTGAAGCTGGTCCATGCAGTCCCGCAGGAGCTCCTCCGGGTAGCCGCTGACTCGCAGGTCCAGGGGGCTGCGGTGGCGCAGGAGCCGGTCCGCCAGCCCCAGGCTGCTGGCGGCCAGCAGAGAGGGCGCGTATTTGGTGAAGGCATAGTCAGCCAGGCTGAGCTCCGCGACGCCCGCCGCCAGGCTCCGGGCATCCGCCGCCTCCCCTGCGTCGGCCCCCCGAGCCTCCAGCCGCACCTGGCTGAAGTGCTCCAGGAAGAAGCTGACGGTGGGAGCCGCCAGGTCGAAGTCCAGGCGATGCAGGACGATGCACTCCAGGTTGCGGAGCTGCTGGCGGGTGAAGACGTCGCAGCAGAGGGCGAGGAGCTCTTTCACGCTAGGAGGGTGCACCTCCACCTGCGAGTGGGGACAGGAGTGAGGACGCTGCCGCAGGGAAGCTGGCGCGGAGCCCGGCCTGCCTGTGGCCCCCTCAGGCTGGCTTCGGCGGGTGCAGAGACCCCGACGGAGGGGCATCCGGGCCCCGGGGCCGCCTTACCTGTTTGCAGGCGATGAGCAGGGCTGTCACCCCCAGGAGCTGGAAGCAGTCGGCGGCCACAGGGGTGGTGGCGAGAAAGCGGTCGAGGATGTTGACGGCCAGGCAGAGTGCCTCCAAAGAGAGCCCGAAATGCCGGTGCACGGGGATGAGCCAGCTGACCAGCTTGCAGCGCGCCTCTGCCGTCACCTACGGCAGTGAGCATCAGGTGAGGACGACCCCGGACTCCCCTGCCCGCCTCCCGCCGCCGGCCCCGCTGCCTCTACCTGCGGCTGCCGGGCGAGCGGTTCCCGCGGCTGGAAGCGGCTCTCCAGCCCCTTGCGGGAGCGATACCAGCTCTCCCCGTACTCGCGGAAAGCCTGCAGCTCCTGCGCGCTCTCCCCCGCCGCCGCCGCCGTCCCCAGGCGCCGCCGCCGTGCCGGGCGCCGCGGGCAGCCCCCGGGGGAGCCGCCGGGGCCCCGACGCTCCGGAGTGCCGCCGGGCCTCTCGCTCGCCGCCGTCACCATGGGCTGGGCGGCCGTGGCAGCTCCCTTCGGTCGCGGCGCTGGCTATTTGAGCGGCGCGGTGGCCGCCAAAGCTGTCACCGCCCGCCTCCCGGGCACCCCGCCCCGCCCGTCCCGGGGAGGTCGTCTGAGCACTTAGGGGACCACCGTCTCCAAAACAAAATCCGAGCCACCGAAACGTCTGTCTCTTCTCTGCCGCTTGCCCTCGGGCCTGTCAGAAGGCTGTGATGGAGTCGCCGTGGGACTGTGACCTCCCCACCACGGCCTCCTCGCTCTCGCAGGCAGGGAGAGCAAACCACGCAGCAGTGCTGTAAACCCACGAATGCGGCCAGCTGAAGCTGCTGCATCTCTCCAGCTCCCAGCAGTTCAACTCGGAACCTCGTAAGCTTTAACAGCTACCGATCACTCTCCCCAATAACACTTTCAGTGCAGGTCACTAGAAACAGCACAAATAGACCAGGAGAGATAACCAGGAATGCTGGAGCTCACAGGGCAATAGCGGTCTCAGTTACACTTCCATCCATGGACTCTTTATGTAATGGAGCATTATTTTAAACAGCTGAACACAGGCAAATCAAACCTGCACTCCAACCACGCATTTATAGTGCGGTATAGATGTGGAAAGACCTGGAGAAAGAAAATCTCTTCAGGGTTAAGCACATGGAAAGGCATCAGTGGGTAACAAGAGCTTCAAAGCCCATGACAGACACTGAAAAAAAAAAAAAACAACGGAGGAGGTGGGAATTCTATGATGTGAATGGCAGAAGCAGGAACTCCTCGCCAAGCTGAGGACAGAGACCAGGAGAACATGCTGCCTTTAAAAAAAGAACACGGGTATTCTTAACTGCAGACTACAGTTGAGATTATGATGACAAAGATCCAGGGATACCGAGTGGTCTTGTGTATGACAAATGCTTTGAAAAAGTAACACAAAGGTGTTAACAGAAGTCTTTATTAAATAAATACAGCAAAAGATAAAGTTCATCCACCCAAAAGAGTACAGGCACAAAAGCTGCTCATGTATGCTGCAGAAGCAGAAAGCCAGCATGGCATCTGTTTTTTGTTTTGTTTTTAAGATAACTGTGCTTATCTGTACACCACAGTGTGACCCCCTTAATCTGTTTTGCAAAAAACTCTTGCTCACACAGAAGATCGTGCAATTTCCCAGTTATTACAATATATCCCCTTAATTTATTTCAGTTATTTATTTAAAAGATTACAAAGCAGAGCATGCTAGAGAAACACAAAGAGTAAACTTTGAATTTCAACATTACCACCTATAAATGGAAAAAAAATCTTTTATTCATCACAGTTGAATAAGAGAGAAGAACTCAAACACAATTCACACTTTCCTTAAGATCTAACCATTTAAAACCAACAACTCATTTGCAAAATTCAAACCCAAAAGAAAGTGGAGCTTCCTAGTTACTGAATTACTGAGACATCTAATTTGTGTTTCCAAAGGATACAAATAAAATATCTCAACCAAAACAAAACCTAAGAAATTTGTTTAGGGTATAGATTTAGCTTATATCTTCAATGAATGTAATTTGAAGGTTTTGATTTCAGTGTGGCAACACTGAAGGCAAAGTGGAGATCTTGAGGTCTAAGATCAAAATTTCCTGTTCAAATGCTTCCTTGCCTAAATGGCATTGTAAAAATCCCCCAAAAGTAACTTCCTGTCTCCTATGAAATCAGGACGACCACTAGATTATTGTAATGCATAAAAGAATTACAGATGTGATCGCTGTTTGAAAAAAAGCTGTTGAAAACAGCCTCCTTCTTCCAAAACTGAGTGCAAGCTAATGTGCACAAGCTAGACAGCAATACCAGTTCCACTGTGATAATATAACTGGATAGGCTCCATATATCTTGCCTTTTTATGCACTCAGTTTCCTCAGTGCCTTTTCTGTACGTGATTAACCTCTACTGTATAAAATCCTTATTTTTTCAGATTAAACAAAAGTTGTCGTCTACACTGTGCTTCTGTCTGTAAAGACAGTTCCTATTTGACTCCAACTGTTTAATGGCAAATCCTCCTCACCAATATATTCCTTATTCTTGAAAGCTGAGTTGGCAATCTAAAATTGCACTTCATAATTAGAAATAGTGTGGATAGGTGTAATGTGAGACCATCACGCTCATTAAAGTATTCAGTTATGGATTATTCAGTATTAAAGAAACAAGAAACAAAGGATCACACAGACATCCAGTCATTGTGAGCAAGTACGGTAGGAGAGAACTGCCAGTGGGAAGTTTCCACTAGGAGCTTCTCTGGTATTTCCTTGAAGAGGGTCAATGTGAGTTTTAATCGATGAGGGGAAAAAACCCACACGATCATCTCTTGAAGGGGGGCTTGCAAAACTATGCAACTTAACATACAAAAAAACGACAGCAAAATATACTACAGTTACAGGAGTTGCAAGGATCAGGATAAACAGGGAGGAACAACTGTGAGAAGAAGCACATCCTCTGTTTGGGACAAGCTATTGGTCAGTACATGTCTCGCTGAGTACTTGCTCACAGCAGTCCATACTATGATCTTACTGATGCTTATCAATAATCATCTTCTCGATATAAATCATACAGAAAAATTAAGACTTCTCTGTATATACTGTAAATTAATACCGTAAATTAATAGTTCCAAAGGAAAAAAACCATAGCTTAGGAAACCCATATGAGAAACATTTGTCTTCTGTTTGCACGCATGGAATTCTTCTCAGTTGAGATTCAGGACTGAATCTTCAGTCATCAGTACAGTGTGTACTATGACTAGCACATTAAGCTAAAGAAGAGGAATTGTTCACAGCCATTTCTCTTTTGAAAAGAAACTGTTTGCAGTTATCATTCATACAGTCAAGACAAATGGCACCAAATATACTGTAAAGGCTAAACATATTCAATGTCCATTTTTAAATTGATAAAGAGAAAGGCTGATCCTATGCAAAATTATATGGTCTATCCCCATCACGGCTGGTATCAGCCACACTAAGAATTTAAATACTTCCAATTAATGTTGCAGCGCGTTAATTTCCCCTGCAATTACTGAAACTCTCATTTGTTACAGATTTCTGATTTCAGTTACTGTTTTCTGTTTTTATCAGCTCCTTGATGATGTATAAGACCTTGTCATCTAGAAAAGAAAGAAAAAACACAATGTGTGAAAAAGAGCAGGCTTAAAAGTTGATTCCTGAAATGCCAAAAATTTTAAGAGAAGTCTAGCTCTCAGCAACTTAAAATTTTATATTTTAGGCTATGCCAGAATCAAAAGCAAAACAAGTGGTTACCATTTGGCAAGCAAAACAACAAACAGTTCATACACAGTACATAATGATAAAATTATTCACTGAACTGTTGATGACCATTTCAATAATCCACAAAAGAGATTTGGAAAGTCATGGGTTAACTACAGATACATCAGCATACAGGAACTCCCTTTCTTCCCCACCTACAATATGCCCCGGAATATCCAGTGTCCAAATTTTAAATTGTGCTACGCTATCCCTTACTTTTGGGAACCAACACATCGTTGTTAACCTAGATTTTGAGACAACTTGCATAACACTTATAAAAGTCATCCATGCCTAGGATTCTCCACACATAATCTCAATTCTATTTTGAGATGCATGTCCCACCATTACTACCACTACCTTGAATGTTGTTACCATCGATATCTTTAAAATGGCAGTTGTGCAGATCTTTGTACATCTGTGGTGAGCCACACAATATATGCAGGGTTAGTAATGACTTTCTGGACACCTCTTACTGGGAGACACATGCTACTGTGTGAGGCTTCAGTGTACTAATGATTCCTCAGATTTGCTACAAGGTCCACTTAGCAAAGAGTAATATCAGCAATAAGTTACCTTCAAGTGACATTTTGGGATTTTCAAGCTTCTTCTTCAAAACAGACTCAATAAGAACTCTCAGCTGTTTGAAAATTACTGCTATCTTAACAGGAGCCTATAAAGAAAAGATATTGCATTATCAGACATGTCATACAAAAATACAGAGCAAAATATTACCCTGTGCAAAACCAGAAGTTTGTAACAAAGTTCCTGCAAACATGATGCACATACGTGATTTTAATGGTAAAGAAAATCCTGATGGATAGTATACCCATTAAATGACTGGGCTTACACTATGCCTTAGCTTTAGGCAGCAGTTGTTCATAGTATCAAAGTCTGAAGAACAGCAGCTCAGAAGAGTAACTCAGAATGAATTCCCACACAACCAGCATAAGAGGAAATAATTAGTTTACCAATAAGCTGCCCAATTAATTGCCTTTTCCCCCCCAAGGTTCAATTTACATTTATACCCGAAATAAAAAAGCTATGGATCTGCCTCTTGGGAGGCCTGCCAGGCCTTTTGACAAAGCAATCAAAAGCCTTTCCTAAATCTCACTAGGAATTTGGACACCAAAACCTGAACTGTGTCCCAAAAATATTTCATTTTATCCTTTTCTCCCTATTTCAATCTTTATTTCATTTATATGCTGCCTTTGGTACAACAAGCAGCTTCTATGGCAGAAGCACAAAATGCAACGTATTCTGATTAGTGTCTCAGTAGAAAAGTAGAAATTCTGAAACACTCTGTAAGATGCGATTAGCCCAGGAACTGCACAATTGTAGTCATCCAGGGACCAGAAAAAAAAATCTCCAACAAACCCAAAAGGGACTTGCTTTTTAAAATTCCCTGTTCATGAAAAGCAATTAATTCCATTAGATGAATGCTTACTTGGATCAACAGACTGCAAAAAATTGTTTTGCTGCTTATAGTTGTCTTTGAGTAGCACAAGACCCAGAGCACACAGGGAACACAGAAACTTGTAACCATGTAGCTGCCTGGATAGCAAAACCCATGACTTGCCATTTACAAAAATTCACAGAGGATCTTTTCATGATAACTATTCTGTCTGCAAAAATCTGCTAGGAAAGTACTCTCAGTCTTTCAAATTCCAAATAAAACGTACACATGCAGAAAGAAAAAAAACCTAATCATGAAAACCAAACACCCCAAACCCAAGTAAGCAGCTACTTTACAATTTGGATTTTTTTCTTTTTCAAACAATTCTGCCTGCACTATAGAACAGTATATACAGTAGCGTGCTAAAGATAAATAGGTAGTTACAAGATTATAAAATTTTAGGAAAGGGTAATATAAAAACAGTACACTCCTCTGCTTTCAGTACAAGCTCTATAAAAAAAGGTTTAGTCTGCATCCATTTTCAATATCTTTTCTGAAAAAACACTTCCTTCTTGAAGAGACAGGGAACTGATTCGTTGCAAACCACATATAACAAGCCTATTCTTTTGAGTGTGACTTATTAAGATTTCATTACATGTATATAAAAATTCCTATCTTTAATTCTCTCCCTCTTTCCTCCCTCTTGTCTCCATCTCCTATATACAGTGGTCTGAATCAAGCTAAAATATCAACTATGTAATACAAAAGCTCATGGAATCACAAAAGGTAGTTTCGTTACGACTCCAACGCACCTGAAAATGGATCCAACCATCAACTGTCAGGAGGCGCTCACGATGCTGGACTTCTATATCCCCACCAAAAAGCAAAATGGGAAAGGGGGATATTAAAGTAGTTTCTCTCAAATACACCTTGGCATACCTCACCTGCATATAAACAAACACAAACAATTAAAAACAGCAACAAAAAATCTCAAACCACGCAACAGCTAAACCACTAAATTAGATTGATACTTCTACTAGCAAAACACATTTTCTTTTCCCTTTACAAAATGTGACGAAAACAGTTATTGCACAAAATCAATAGCTATTTGCCTGCCTTCCACAACGTACAACCACCCACTTCTAGGTGACAGTCTTATATGCTAGAAGCTAGCTAAAGCCACAGTTATCTTCTTAAAGCTCAAATGGAGAGATAATGTTAACCTAGAGGTGTTCACAGAACCAACACTAAAAATTGTAACACTACTGAAGCAAAAGGCAGGCAAAGCTTTTTAATTCCACATTCTTCTTGGGAACAGCTGTTTTATCAGTTTATCCACATCCACATATGCATATGCATAAATGTGGTACACACAGACACATACACTGCATGAACTATGGGGCTCAGCATGTGCTGCTTCTGGCTTTGGAACATCTCAAATAAAGACAAAATTGGTGGGATGAGTTGTAGCAGGAAGAATGGACATAAAAAGAGTGCATCTTCATACAAAAGTGCAGGCTTTGTTTGCCCCACTGTTTATGGAATAAGTTACCTACCTTAGCTGCTGTCTTGTCATCACACTACCATGTTCTTGGGGATCAGGAAATATTTTCAACTCTCAAAAAATACTATCACTTTACATGCATTAAAAAGTCTAATACTTCCTGCTTCTCTACAAGTAAATTTGGTCATTAAGCAACTGCTGTAAAACTTGTGCTGCTCCTGAAGTATAACTAAATACAAACACTTGAATTTAGCAAATAGCTGACAAGATTTTCAATTGAAGGGGAAAGAAGTGGAAAAAAAAAAAAGCAATTTACTTAGGAAGTTCACCAGTCCATTACAGAATTGGCTATTTTATTTTATTACTGGTATATATCAGTACTAAGCTTCAAAACTTTAGACCAGTAACAAACCAGACTTTGAAAAGTTCCTACTACATATTACTGTGTAAAGTCTTATTAAAATCAACAAGACTGTACTTTAAAAAAATCAGTGAAACTATTAAGTTAAATAATACACAGAAAATTTCTTCCATTTATAGCTACCAGTTTCACCATGAACAGATTTGTTCATGATCTTCCACTTAACCTTCTTTTTCTTCAGCACTCAGTGGACTTTAGGATCATTAGATAAGAGACTCTTAAGATAACACAATTAGATATTAAATAACATACAGTGGTTTGAAGTATATTAGAGGCAGAACTCCACCTTTACACAAACTACTAGCTACATTCACCATCTTTGACTTACCTTCTCCTGGTAAAGCAGCCATCCATATGTCTGCAAGTCTCGATTTACAGAAGAGGGATGAACTTGCGCTTTACCCTGAGCTGTTTCTACCGTGCAAGCCAGTTTCTCTGTAATATCCACAGACTTTGTATATAGTATTTTTCCTACGTTGTCATACAGCCCTGCAGTCAACACAGCTTTAAGAAGAGCTATTTCACTGAGAGATAGGGATTGTGTGGCTCCATTTCCATCCCGTCCACATTGCGTTGAAGGTGCTGTGAACCCTGCTGCTCTGACCACCCTTATGAGTTCTTGCTTCACATCCTGAAATTAGGATGGCATTAGTGAGGTTTGAATTTAAAAAGTTACATACTCCACTTCAGCAGCAGCAAATGACACTTCATCTGAATTATTCATGCTCTCCAGGGTAAAGTCCCTTACTAGAATAACCACTTCTATTTTCTGCAGCCTAGCTATTTCTATGAGAAATACATTATTTATAACATAATCTGATATCTGGAATATAGGATTAGACATATGGAAATATATATGCTGCAAATACTAAATCTCTACCTGCAGTTAAAATGAAAAGATACATTCGCATCAAAGATCCAGTTCTGCTTAGAAGTACTCAGTCACTCAAACTTAAAATGAAAGATCAATTAAAATGTTCTCTCACCAAAATAAGAGGCCATTCAAGTAAGTTTGTGGCTCATCTTTCAAATTAACTGTTAATAGACATGTTATTTGATATCAAGAATAAGATAAATATTTTAATTCATTAAGTTTTGATTCTCAGATGAAAGTAAGGCCTAGCTTCTCCAGTGGTAGTGACTACAAAGCTGTTTACCAAAGCATGCGTATCTAAACTGAAATACAGACACAGCTACCTCAATTGAGAGTATGCATTTCATCAGTCCCTAAAATTCTGCTTGCTTTTATCTTGTCTAAATAGTAACTGTGATATATCACCTCTTTGAAAGGGAATGATATTTTCAGAGGGAAATTTTGACAAATAACTTAGGACTGGAGAGCATATTAGTATGTTTTACCTCCAGAGTTAACAGGGAAGTCCTATTAAGAAAATTCCTTCTGCAGTAAGTCATTTCAGCACGATACCCCCCTTCCTGTCGAGCCCTTCTCCACCTAAGGAAAAAATAATGTCTTATTACAGCAAGAAGAAAGCCATTGAGACTGTGACAAGTTAAAAAAGAATAATGTGTTTTGGTAAGCATTCTCCATGCTAAAATAAGTCGTATTAATGAAAAGGAATGCTGCTGGTCTAAGCACACTCCAGAGAATACACCTGTAACAGATTTGACAGATAGTAAAATATAAGGTGATTTATTCTCAGACCCCACACATTTCTGTCTGTCTTGACAGCTGAAACAAAATTCAGACTTAGTGGTAATATCCTAAAGAGGGAAAAACCTGTATGTCGTTTTATGCATTTGTGCTTTACCAAATACAAAGTATTCTAGTCAAAATACCAAAACCAGCAAACAAAATACTTTAAACACTAGGATAAACTGACACAGTAAACCTCTGTATGTGTGCAAGGATAATTAAAAGGAGTTGAAGAACAAAACACTAAGCAGGCTATCCATTTGTGTTAGTTACTTGCCAATCTAAAACAATCAAAAATACCCGTTACTCTGAACAGAAAAAAACTTGAAGCGAAAGCAGTTGAAGATACATTAAGAATTCTTTACCTAACTGCATTACTTGTTATCTGCTACTAGTTATGAGCATAAGAAAATCACCACTTACCCCAGATAAGCGTTGTAGATTGTTATATGGTCTGAAACTGCCATAGCTAGAGATGATTTTGCAAGATCTGCTTCATCTCTTCGACCAATAGGCGTAGTAAATGGGGATTTTTCTGTCATAACTGCAGCCAAAGTTGCCTACAATTATAAAGTACGTATCACTTAAAAGTATTTTGTTAAAACCTCACAGGTTTATAAAACAAATAGCCTTACATTTTCTTTTATCATTATCTTACAATTACCGGCTGGGGTTGCAAGGAACCTTAGAGGTCATCTAGCTTCAAGCTGCTATCACAGGCAGGGACACCTTCCACTAAACTAGACTGCTCAAAGCCCCACCCAACCTGGCCTTTAACACTTCCAGCAAGAGACATCCACAACTTCTCTGGGCAACCCGTTCCAGTGACTCACCACCTCCACAGTAAAGAACTTCTTCCTAATATTGAATCAAACCAAACCCTCTTTCAGTTCAAACCCATTCCCTCTTGGTCCTACTACCAAAGACCCCTTTAAGAAGTTTCTCTTCAATGCCCTTCCGATACTGAAAAGCTGCCACCAGGTCATGCTGGAGCCTTTTCTCCAGGCTGAACAACCCCAATTCTCTCAGTCTCCTCAAAGGAGAGGTACTCCAATCCTCTCTGATGATCTCTGTGATAAACTCTGGACTCACTCCACATCCTTCTTGTGTTGGGGCTACCAGAGCTGGATCCAGCACTGCAGGTTAGTAGTTGGCCTTCTCATGAAGGCACAGCAGAGGGGCAGAATCCCCTCCCTGGCCCTGCTGCCCATGGGGCTTTGGATGCAGCCCAGGACACGTTTGGCTCTCTGGGCTGTGAGTGCCCATGGCTGGATCGTGTTCAGTCTCTCTCACCCAACATCCCCAAGTATTTCTGGGCAGGGCTGCTCTGGGTCTGTCCACCCCCAGCCTGTGTTAATATCGGGTTGTCCTGACCATGGTGCAGCACCAGCACTTGGCCTGGTGAGCTCCACATCTGCCCACTTCTTCAGATCCCTCTTGATGGTGTCCCATCCTTCAGATGTGTCAACAGCACCACTCAGCTTGGGGCCATCTGCAAATCTGCTGAGGGTGCACTCAACCTCTCCATCTATGTCACTGATGAAGATATTAAATAATTCTGGTCCCAGTAGAGACCTCTGAGGGCACCACTTATCACTGATGTTCATTGGGACTCTGAGCCATTAACCACCATCCTCAGGATGGGACTGTACAACCACTTTCTTATCAATCTAATAGTAGCCCCTCTGAATCCGTCTCTCCAATCTAGGTGGGGGACTATGGCAAAGGCTTTGCAGAAGTCCAGATAAACAAGTATGTAGCCTTTCCATTGTCCACTGATGTGGTCTCTCCATCACAGAAGACCACTGGGTTGGTCAAGCAGGACACGCCCTTGGTTAAGCTTATGCTGGTGTCTATAACCACCTCCCTGTCCTCCAAGTGCCACAGCATATTTCTACAAGGATCTGTTCCATGATCTTCCCACGTACACAATCAAAGCTGACAGGTCAGTAGTTTCCAAGGCCCCTCTTTTCCACATTTTTTAAAAAAACATGGGTCACCTGGGAATTCACCTTACTGCCATGAAAGAGGTTGCCACTGATGACTGAGGCAAAAACATTGAGCACCTCAGCCTTCTCCTCATCTGTTACCAGTTCATCAGCTGGGGCACATCTTCTTTGACCTTCTTTTTCTGGCTGACATAGCTGAATAACCCCTTCTTATCTGTCTTTGTGTTTCTTGCCATGTTCAGCTCCATCTTTGCCACGGCCTTCCTCACCACATCCCTATGCAACTAGATTGCATTCCTACAGTCTGTCCAGAACACGGGTCCTCACTTCTACACTGGTTGTCCATATACTTTTTGCCCTTGAGTTGAATCAGCAGGTCTCCATTCACACCCATCAACTGTCTTCCCTGCCTGATTTCTTGTGCCTGAGAATCACTAGCTCTTGTACTCTAAGAGTAGATAATACTTAATTATAGTTTATCTTCTACTAAGTTTCAAGGAAAACTCAGTACCAGAAGAATCTTCTATATAGAATTCAGCACCAGCTTACATTAAAGCCACTGCTTACATAGTGCCTTATATGCAAGCATAAAAAACATCTCAAAACTCACATGAAATGTTTTGCCAAATGACAGTGCAATGAAGGTCAGATTAATCAACTGCTTTAGATTATATGACATTAACAGGAGATATGAAGAAATTTAACTTTCACTTTCCAGGAACTAACATACTCATGCTTTCTTCTAATTTGCAGTGAATTAAACAGATTAGGTGAAAATATAAACTATGTCAGAGTCTTAATAAATTACCTACCAATTAATTTGCAGTAACTTTGATTATATTCTGCCCACAAACTGTGGAGTAATCCAGACTGCCTAACCCACATGTAAGAGGACGTTTTCCTTAAATGTCAGATTCCCTGGGATCACACCATAGACAGACCTGGAGACCAAGCCTGATTACCCACTGCAGAGAGTACCTTGGAGTTGAGAATCATAGAACCATTTTAAGTTGGAAAAGACCTTTAAGATTATTGAGTCCAACCATAAAGAACACTTATATTATTCCCCTCCATGATGTTTTGCTGGCCTTTTCCTAAAGTAAACATTTAAACTTGCATCACCTTTTCAAAATACCACATTACAAGAAATCAGATTAATTGCAAAGAATTAACAATTTCTATACTTTTTAAAATAGGAATTTTTACTCACCACAGGATCCAAGCAGCCAAATATAGCACCAAATATAAGCATTTTGCCAATCTTTACATTAACAGGAAGGGCTGCAAGGTGCTGGCCCAATGGAGTCAGCTTGGGCTCGTTTAATTGACAAGCGCCAATCTTCCTCAACAGATTCATTGCATTACCAATTACTTGCTGCTGTGGTGGATCTAATGCTCTGGAAAGAAAATCTTCAGGAGAGCCAAGACTGCATTTCTGTGAAGTAAAGGGACATATATTTCAATATAAAAATTTATTATAAAAACATTCTCTAACAGCTACACAGACAACTGGAAAGCTCATCTTGCATCAGAAGTTCACATTCCCTCCCCACCAAAAAAGCAACTTGCTTCCCAGAAGGCCGATGTGCCCCACATTAAGTCAACAAAACTTCAGTGCTTGGAAGGGCTTCATATGGCATGACCACTGTTCAGAGACGTGTGTTACCAGTGATCACTAATGAGACCTGATGGGATGTAGTTCAACCCAGCACTAATTTGCCAGGTCGCTAGTTTTCCCATGCACATTCCACTCACTTAAGACATGGTGAGAGGTAATGGAATTGCTCTCTTAAACAGAAATCCATTAAAAGGCTATTTAACAGAGTTTCAATCTGTCAGTCTGAGGCAAACTGGAATCATATAGTACACTATTCCTACTGAACAGCATGCTCGTATTTTACGGCAATCAAGTGCTGAGTTACCCCCCAACCTGGGTGAGAAGCCCCCCTAAGTAATTGCATTGGATCAGCTCTGTCATAAACCAAACTTTTTTGGCTGCTAGGATAAATAATTCCAAACCAGGCAATAGTATGAAGGCATAATTCCTCCAAAGGCACACAAAGTATTTTTAACTAACAAGATGTATTGGGCTTATTGTGTGGCCAGGTTTAGGCAGTAGGGGCTGCATGGGTGAGTTTGGTGAGAAGCTGAAAGCATCTTCTCCTACATCCAGTCAATGCCAGGTAGCTCCAGGGCAGACCCACTGCTGGCAAAGGCCGAGCCAATCAGTGATGGTGGTCATGCTTCCAGGAGAAGTTATTGCTCAGAAACGAATTGCAGCCAGAGAAGATTAGGTGAGAACAACCCCGAAGACACCAATATCAGTGAAGAAAGCATGGGAGGAGGTTCTCCAGCTGCTGCAGCCCGTGGTGAGGAGGGCTGTCCCAATGCAGCTCATGGAGGTTTTGTGGTGGAGCCCACACTCAAGGAGGTGGACGCCTAAGGACGCTGTGACCCTATGGAGAGCTCACACTGGAGCAGGCCCCTGGCAGGACCTGTAGCACCATGATGAGAGGAGCCCACACTGCAGCAGGTTTGCTGGCAGAACTTATGGCCCGGAGGGGGATCCATGCTGGCGCAGTACATGAAAAACTGCAATCTGTGGGAAGGATTCAGACTGCAGAAGCTTGTAAAGGACTGTCTCTGGTGAAAGGGACCCAAAGCTGGCGCAGGGGAAGGAATCCTCCCTTCCTCTGAGGAGGAAGCAGCAGCACAAACAATGTGTGATAAACTGACCAAAACTGCCATTCCCCATCTCCCTGTGCTGATGGAGGATAAGAGGTAGGGAACTGAGAAATAAAGTTATGCCCAGGAAAGAGGGGTAGTTTCTACTTCTCATTAACCTAACTGGCTATAAATTCAATTGATTTCCACAAATCAAGTCTGTTTTGCCTGGCACAGTAACTGGTGAGACATCTCTCTGTGCCCTGATCTCTCTAGCTATTTGCCTTTCATTGTATTTTCTCTCCCATCCACCTGAGGAGGAGTGTAATGGAGGAGCTTTGGGGCCACTCAGCCATGGTCAACCCACCACACAAGATTAGCAATTCTAAAAGCAAAAACCATACCATAATATGAAGGCATAATTCCTCCAAAGGCACACGCAATATTTCTGGAACAGAATATTCCATGAAACTTTCAAACCTGCAACATCATAAAAACAGAGAAACATACATATCCAACTATATCTTTGAATGAAACCTGCAAATCTGTTTTTTACATGTTTTGCATGTGTTGCAGAAAACAAATTGAAAAGCAAATTTTAGTCAGAGAGAAAAAGGCAGGAAACTCCAATTTTCAAATCAAGTCTGTAAAATGCTTTCAAACTGAAAAGTCTTCTATGGGACTAAAAGGCACACTTCATTGGTTACATCAAAAGACTTTAACCTTAATTGTTTCTCAGCTGAATGTTGCTTCATGCTTTCACAGAGCAGGAAAAAGGTTATTCCACTGCACTAACAGAAACTAATTCTGCAGCGCTCCCATCTCTTATGCAGAGATTACCTCCTCAGAAACCTACAGATTTGTCTGATAAAAAATTCAAAGTTCAGGAGGTAAGGTTTGCGCACATTTGATGTAAGCCAAGCAGGTGCTGTAAAAAACTGATGTTCCACAAGTCCTTGTGCTGCACTTTTCCTTTAATCGTGAATATTTTTTAAAAAACACACTGTAGAAACATTAAGAATAAAATTAGCTTTTTTAAAAGGTGTGAAAGGTTATCGTAACACTTTACACATATAATATTCAAATTCTTTCTGTGAATGAAGTGAAATAAAGTGAATTTCAACAAGAATTCTTGGTTTTTCACACAAAGAAAAGATGGTATCTATGTGACTTACAGAATTCTGCTAGGTTTACAGTACCTGTCTCTTGTGTACATTCGGAAGCAGAACCCATCCCTAACACGCCCAGCTCTTCCTTGTCGCTGCAGAGCACTAGCTTTACTAACGAAGGTCTCTTCCAGGGAACTCATCTGACTGCTTTCATGATACCTTAAAAATTATAAAGCAGATTCAGATTTCTGAATTAAAATTTTCATGTATCTGTAACCTGAACACCAGCATACTGACAATATATCGAACGAGCAATTATTTGAAAACACATTTAGCTTTGTAAACCAAGCATATCTGGGAGGAGCTGTATATTATAAAACCTTGAATACAACTCATCAGTGAAAGTATAAAAACTGGAAAATGGAAGTTTTATATTTCATCTCCCTGACAATTCAGAATCATTCTAACACACTGTGTAGAAGTTCACATTTAAAGTGAACAAAATATAACTTTTAAAAACTGAGATAATATAAAAAATACTTCCTTCATTTTTAAAACAGTTTTTAATTATAATTATCCATACATTCCATCCATTACTTATGAACTTCCCTTGTAATTCTCACCATTTGAAACTCCAAATATACAACCCAAACCTGTACCCAAAACTGCAAGCTGTTAAATGAGCTCAGCACACTTCTGCATGCAGAACCCTAGCTTAATAAGGTTACTACAAAATTCTTGCATTTCTATCCTCCCAATATTTACATCAATCACAGTATTATTGATGAAAATCAAACTCTTACCTATTTTCTTTTGTTCTTCCAGTATCAATTACAAAGACAACATCTGGTATTGTGATACCTGTCTCTGCTATATTGGTTGCCAAAACAATCTGGAAAGAGTAACACAATATAAATAGAAGAACTGGAATGTCTAATGGGTTTCAACCTTTAAATCAGTATTATGGAATAAGGTTGGTTAAAATTTTTACCCAGAAATGTTTCCTTAATCTGACAAATAAATAAAAACTACATGACTTGGAAAATGGCCTAGTTTTGCCCAAGGAGAGAAATTAAAAGTCAAGAGATAATTTCACATTCAAATTTTGTTTTATAATCCATCAAAATTACTGGCTAGTATCTGCGAAAACTGATCAACATTTAATTACATAGTTTGGCAGTAAATAAAACTGTATTTTTCCTAGATAAAAAACATAATTACTGCTTAACAGTAGTTAAAATACAGGTAAGTAATAATTAAGGAAACTCACTGAAAAATTTTAGGTTTCAGAATTTGTCCAATACTGTCAAGAATTTCACAGCACAGCTTCTACCAATTACAGGCCACCAAATAAGAATTGTTTCTTTGCAGAGAGGAAATTCTAGGAACACCCAGTTGTGGTGTAATTTGGTATGATAACAATTCAGAGTTGCACCCACAGAAAATTTCTCTTTTCAATTGTGAACTATGTAAATATTACCTTTCTAACACCAAGAGGAGGTACTGTAAACGCAGCTGCCTGATCTTGAGTGGAAAGAACAGAATGCAAAGCTATCAATCTGTGCCTAGAACAAGAAATTATAATAAATATATACTTATCAAATCACACGGAATAAAAAAATAAAACCAACATAATAACGTTTGTAGAAAGCAACTAGAACAGACAATTGAAAGAGTAAAACTTTGTGTTGATTAGGTATGAAAGTCTGCTTCATTGTTTCATTACAATATGTAGAAAAAACAACCTAATTAGTTCATAAGGATGTTCTATTCAGTAAAAATGCAGGAAAAATAGGAATACTGCAGAACTGCTGGTTAGTTTACAATTCCAGCCTAGCAATAAAGGGAGCTAGGTGTCCATAAACTCGAGTTTTTTAAACTGTGCTCCCAAGACAAGGATCATTATAAATACATGCAACTTTGAGTAATAACAGCCTTCAGAGATGAGACGGCCACAGAGACTGGTACTTTCCTTCTCTCCAGACCTTTACATCTCAGCCCATTAACAAATACTTAGCATTTGACTGCAATTGTGCCTTTCACGCAGTTTCCTTGCTAACTTTGTTACCCAAAAAATAAATTTTGAAATTATCTGTCACTACAACCCTAGGCCATTTCTCTTGGTAGATCCAGATGCTCTGGAGCTCTTCTCAGGAAGTAGTCACTTCCATGTAAACAGTAAGCCACAGAAATCTGTATCCCAGGTATGGCAGCTTCCATACCCTAAGAAGTGGAAAAGAAGGAGTCAAGTGCTTTTGATTTAGTAAATTTGTTGAAGAATAAAAGAGAAAGTTATAAAATTTAGCATACCGTTCCTAAGTATTTGTCATTTTTGCATGTACAACTTTTAGATTACAGCAGTAAAAGTACATTTGTATTGCAGTAGAAGTACATTTGTAGCACAATTATCTCGGAGGTATAACTCTCACTTGCTTTTGACAAGAATAGCAAACCTTAATGAATATGTTTGTTGGATTGCAACTTCAGAGTATTAACTCCATAAAAAACATCTCCATTACCTATCATGCAAGTTAAATCTTCTGTCAGTTGAAATGAGATCATACAGCTGTTGGATATGAGCAAGGCCTGGTAAAAAGATCAGCACAGCACCTTCGATATTCCTGAACTGAGGACTTCTATCTGCAAAATTACAGTACAAGCATATAGTTAAAACAAACATGCATTGCAAACAGTTTCACGTAACAACAGGAACAAACGCTAGGCCCTGTGGTTAATGCTTTTTAGGATCTTTCATGTAAAAATGAAGGCAAGTACTTCATTATCAATAGAAAGCAGTGGAAAATAGGTCCAAAGGACAACCCCAAGCACATAAACTTCTTGAAAAGTGGACTGTAAGTACCTAAGTATGCAAGCAACTCCAAAATAAGCTCAAGGTTGATCTTGTAAGGGTTCATATATAAGATAGCCTGCTGCGTACGATTGCTAAACTTCGCATAGTGCGGAGCCAAGTCGATACCAGATCCAGACTGAACTGGGACATACTCCTAAAAAACAAGAGCAAGCAGAAAAAAAAATTAGATTCTTAGTATTTTGGAAGAACATAGGAGAGCAGGTGAATTTGCCATTCTCTTGAAAGAGAGACCGGGATAAGAGAAATTTAACTAACTTCCCACCAAAACCTTTGTGAGTCAGATTAAATCACAAACACCTACATAAGGTGTATAGGTATCTACAACTGTTTAATGACACTCCAGATTTCAAAAAAAAAGGTAAAAATTAAAGTCTGTCCAAGAGGTAAACAAGCCCCAGGTCCATATCTGGTATTCAACTAGTATCAGTTCAAACTGGGATAACAAGATGTATACTCTTCTTTCAAAATTTCTACTTTGATGTGTAAGAAACTAGTTTCACCTTTTCCCCCTCCCTCATCTCACTCTTCTTAACTAATGGTTACAATGAAAATTAAGAATGAATTAGGAGGCAACTCCTGCAGTGTACTGGAACAGGAAAAAAGAAGAGTTAGCAGGAGTGACAAATTTGAATTTTTTCTAGACATCTTACATACATAGCATAGTTTCTAAATTAAGTGGCACTATTGTAAACTATTCCATTGTTACTCAATACACTTTAGGAAGCTTGACACCACATATCTTTCAGTACTGAAGGAAAACAATCAGCAGAGCATACCAGACCATTTTTCAACATACGTATAAATGTTTGATTGTAGCAAGCTAAATTTTCAGAAGTTTTGCAAAGCAAGTTGGAGCTGGCAGGTATCTTCCCAAAATACATAGTCTAGATGAACAGCCTAAGCTGCCAAAGTCAGATGGCAATGATACAATTTTCCTGTCAAGAGTTTTGATCCAAAAGCACATAGAGCTGTCACTACGGAGTACCTAAGGATTAACCATAACCTCGTAAACTAAAAAAGTCTATACAACAATCTCATGTAAATCATCTCATTTGGCACGCCAAGTTGGCGGATCTTGGGAGTTTTTCAGCTAAGAAGGATAAGGCCTTGTCTTTTCTGTTGTTAGGTTCACTGTGTAGGAGAATTCTTTGTGGGGGGGGAAGAAAAAAAAGAAATGGTTTCTCTGCTGCTTATAGATCCACAGCTGGTAATCTACATGAGACCTCAATGTCAAATACAGCAAAATCAAGACAGCTATACAAGGGTTGGAGCAACAATCAAAAGGGGGCAGCATTCATAAATATTAGTAGGAGTGCCATTGTGTCTGTTCTTTATAAACAGAAAGAATATTTGGTATTCTACAATCCAACCACATTGAATTCGAAGGAATCAATATGATTAAATAATAAAAAACCTCAAAGGTTCCAAGACAAAACTAAAAATGCCTGTTTCACCTGGTGTTTTGCAGTGCTTCCTCCTTTACCAGTAACGTTTATTGTTATTTCCTCCTCCTCCTCCAAGAACTTCTGACAATATTCTGAGTCTTTCTCCAGAACATACCCAGTTGCTTCAATTACATCTTCAACATGGAAAATCTTTAGTGAAAATTCAAAGAGAAAGCATGAGACATGTCAAAAACTAATGAGCAACCCTTTTCACGTTTTAAAGCTTACACAATGAAGTGGAAGAGGGCATGCCTTAACATTGGAATAAATCTAGCAAATTTCAACTTAAACTCTCTTATGATTTTTGATAATCTAATCTTAGAGTTGCTACAAGTCTGTTAATGGGCTTCTCCACCTGATCACTACATAACCTTTACCACAGCCTATACAGGACACATAAGAAAAACACAGAGTGCAGTGACAAAGTTACAGGCAGTGTGGGATGAATTCTCCAATGCTTTCCTTTCTACCTAGGTTGTACAGAGAAAAATCAAAGTGCCACTGATGGACTCATTGTAATCAATAAATCCATTACAAAAATAGTATAGCTATATACTTCAAAGCCCTTAAGCTATGTTTTCATGAAAGAAAAAGAATTACAAGCTCTTGAAATATTTAAAGATCTGTATTTCTGGTTAAAAAAAAAAAGAGTGATATAGATATATTGCCTACATACTAACCAGGCAAACACTGCACACATACATACGATGTGTCTTGCATAATCAAAATAAACATCCACCTACCTCAACTGGGTAGCTCCTCCCTGAGATCCTTAAAATTGGACAGTGTGAGAAATAGCTGGAAAACTTCTCACTGTCTACAGTGGCGCTCATTAAAATCAGGTGCAGGTCTGAACGCTTATGCAAGATCTCTCTCAGAATAACTAGCAAGAAATCAGACTGGACACTTCTTTCATGTACCTAGAATTAGAAAAACAGATCTATAGCAAGAATTTAGTAAAGGTCAAGGCCCAGAACAACTGTAATATTTGCAGAATAGTAAAGAATTGATAACCTCATCTACAATAATGTGAGATATATTTGACAGGAGACCATCTTCCTGAAGTTTCCGAAGCAGGACACCGGTTGTACAGTACAGCAGTCTGGTGGCCTCTCCTGTTCTTGATTCCATACGAATTTGATATCCACACAGGGAATTCTTAAAAAATAAATTAAAAATACAGAATAATTTAAAACAACATACAAGTTAACAATATTCAAAATTAAGTGAAATTTAGTAGCCATCAGATTCAGACACCACACAAGTGCTAATTAAGTAGTACAGTGAATGACACGACTGCCACACTTCCTTTGTACTAGTACTTTTCTTTGTTAAGAAAGAAAAAATACGTGAAATTTATCAAGAGTGGCAAACAGCTGATAAAATCAGGGTTGGTTTTAGGACTCTTTGACAGTTTCCAAAATATTTTTGCACAAATTGCCCTAAAAAACAGAGGAATTAATATTTTTAAAAATAAACAAATAAGTTATGTTAGAAAGGGCCTCTCTCAAAGCACAGCCTCACTCAAGGCCAGACTGGATTGCCCACAGCCTTATTCAGGTGACTTTGCTTCATCCCTAGTAATAGTGACACAACATTCCCTGGGCAATCTGCTCAAATCTTTGGCCATTCCAGCTATGAAACACTGTTGTTTCACATCAGCCTCTGAAGATTTTAGAAATCATATATGCATACCAACAGGTTCACAGATGACAAGACAAAAAGAAACAACTGACATACCAAGAAGTCCTTTTCAAGAGAAAATAACACCTAATTGTTTGGTTGTATAAGAAATATTGTTCTCACTTTTTCTAAGGAATCCAGCCCCTTGTTTGATCAAGACAAGCAAAGGAATTAAGACATCTCTTACTTTTCCTCCTGGTCCTGATTCGCAGCCCAGCTCTTCACAAACCCTTGTTGCCAGACTCACTGCTGAGATTCTTCGGGGTTGTGTGCAAACAATGTTGCATTTTTTTGATCTTTCATCCAGTAACAAGTCTTCCAACAAGAAATGGGGTACCTGGGTACTCTTCCCACTGCCTGTTTCACCAGCAACAACAACTACTCGATGTTTTTTCAGAGTTTCTACAATTGAGTATCTGTGCTTAAACACAGGTAACTCCTGCCTCTCTTTCAGAAGCCTCTGGTATCTAGAGGAACTCTGGAGCTTCTTAAACAAAATCCTTGAAGGTTCCAAATTATCTGCATCTGAGGCCTCAAGGGAGAGACTGCTGAAGTCCTCATCAGAAACCAAGTTTTCCCAGGAATCTTCAGGACCCTCAGACAGTTTTGGCTGGTTTTCAGACTGTAGCTGCTGTTGCTGTTTGAGTTTGTTTAACAATTTAGCAATAAAGGTATCACGTGGCTTGTTGGTTTCTATCTTGCTTTCTTCTTCCTTTTTCTTTTCGATATCCCTCCATTCTAGCCAGACATCTCGGTAGGTAGGAGGCAGCAACTGATGAACTGACTTCATGTGCAAAAAGCAGAAAAAATTACATTATGTACTACTTAGTAGTATCACTTATATTTTATGTGTAAACAAACTCAAATGTCTAAAGATTTGACAAAAAACAAGTAGGAAACCACTCTAAATACAGAAACTATGAAAGCAATAATATAAATGTCAACAACACATCTCTATTTTCAATTACATTTCAGTTTTTACAAGACTGAAAGTATAGCTTTACCAAAAAGTATCATTTCTGTATCCTGCAAAGTACATGCACAGTTAGATAAAACAAATGAATACGTAATGGAAGCAAAGAGTTTAATGGGAAACACCACATGAAATAATTTCTAGAGCTTAATTATAAATACTATAACAAAAAAGTGCAGAGGCAGATTCGACACCAAGAACAGTAATACTTCTAAGAAACTTACTTGTCCTTTGGTTAAATGGTAAAGTGCCAAAGTAGCAGCTAGATGTTGTGCTTGCATACTGTCCTCTGTTACAATTGTGGGACACATCACCATTACATCATCTGATGACTTGATAATCCTGACCCTTAAAGAAGATTTTCGAAAGCAGTTATCTCAATTTTCTGCTATCCATATAAACAGAAAATACCTTTATGACCTAACATTTTCAGCAAATATTCCAGTAGTGAATTTGCAGGGTTTTTTTTTCTCTTCACAAACATCTCCATTTTCTTCAAGGCGTATTTACATACATACAGATTACCACTGAGGTTAAATGCTTTGGAAGAAGGACTCAATGTTTGTGTGCTTATAACTACTTAGAACAGATCAAGATGACATTTAATGATCTACTAAAATGCAAACATTTAACAGTCAGAGAAGCAGCCAAATTTCCCATATTCTTAGGGGTGGCAGTCTGTCAGTAGTTTTTAGCTTGAGCAAGAAAACAAGCTCTTTTACTTGGTTCCTTCAAGAAACATTGCTTATTTAGAACTCTGTGTCTGCTTTACTCATACATGGTAATATTCTACTCTATAGCTCTGTATTTTAGACTTAATTTCTAAAAGAAATTTGGAATTAAGATACTGCACCATTTTGCCCATAAATTTATGGTATATTTGATATAAAATTTTAACTTCCACTTTATTTTAAACAATTTCCAGACGGGCTTTGGTATCCATAGACTTGAATCCTTGATTTAATATTTTACTTTGAATAGGAATACCAAGCATGAATTGTTCAAACCTATCTAACAGGGCTAATTCAGACTAAGCTTTCATTCAGCAATATACACAAATAAAAACCCCTTATCCCTGCTTTATGGGAACATTCACTAGAATCTTATTTTTTTGATATTTCCTAGGCCAGGCATCACTTTTACAGAACACAGAAGAGCAGAATAAATTATCTCCCTGATGGACTAAAAAAAGAGTTTGGGTTAAACACACTACATTAATATAAATCTCTATCAACAAGAGCAAATTGACCAGAATTTTTATTTTCAAATTAACCAAAAGGCAAAAAGCAAAGATTACAGGAAATACATACCTACATTTCCAGTATTTTCCAACGGGAATTTTTTCGAAAGCGGGATTTGGGCTCTTGGGAAAATTCTTTCTGCACCAGTCAATCAAAAACTGTTTTGGAGATTTACCAGTCCAGCTTCGAGCACTATAATCAAAATTTCTTACATCTAGTGGTTCTCTTTTTCTCACTGCAAGAGCAGAAAAACACATTTTAAAGCCTCCTAAAATCTATTTTACATTCCTTTGAAGTAATTTTTACCTTTTATTCACATGTATTAAACTAGATAGTACAATCTTCTGAAATGTTTTGTAGAAATGCAGGTATTGATGATACATGACAGAAACTTCTGCTTTTCCTACAGAAGTATCTGGCAGAAAACTAACATCAGTATTTTGTTATCTTTGATCACCCAATAATTTTAGAAGTTTCATTGAAGTTTGGTTATTACAAAATACTTTAACAGATTAAAGATTTACAAGGAAAATAGTTTAAAAAGAACAGAGTGAGACTGAAACAGCAACTAGCCCTACAACTGAAAAAAAAAGAAATCTAATTTTTAAGACACGGCAGCATGACAATGTAATCTGCTAAAACAATTACAGGTCCTTTAAAGTCAGCTTGGTCAGTGAGAAACTGAATGCAGAAGACACTGATTTGAATGGGAGTGTTGATCTGCTGGAGGGCAGGAAGGCTCTGCAGAGGGATTTGAACAGGCGGGATCATGGACTGAGGCCAGTGCTGTGAGGTTCAACAAGGCCCAGTGCCAGGTCCTGCCTTTGGGTCACAACAGCCCCAGGCAGGGCCACAGGCTGGGACAGAGTGGCTGGAAAGGACCTGGGGGTGCTGGTGACAGCAGCTGAACACGAGGCAGGGTGGCCCAGGTGGCCAAGAAGGCCAATGGCATCCTGGCCTGGATCAGCAATGGTGTGGGCAGCAGGGCCAGGGCAGGGATTGTCCCCCTGTGCTGGGCACTGGTGAGGCCACACCTCGAGTGCTGTGTCCAGTTCTGGGCCCTCACTGCAAGACAAGGGCAATGGAGCGGGGGATGGGTCTGGAGCAGCTGGGGAAGGAGTCCTGTGAGGGGCAGCTGAGGGAGGTGGAGGTGTTTATCCTGGAGAAAAGGAGGCTCAGAGGAGACATTATCACTCCCTACAAAATGTCTGAAAGGCAGGTGAAGGCCAGGTGGGGGTCAGCCTCTTTTCCCAGGCAACCAGTGATATGTCAAGAAAACCACGGCCTCAATCTGCATCAGGGGAGCTTCAGGCTGGACATTAGGATGGATTTATTCACAGAAAGGGTTGTCAAGCACTGGACTGGGCTGCCCAAGGAGGTGGTGGAGTCACCGTCCCTGGAGGTGTTTAAGGAACAACTGGACGTTGCACCCAGTGCCATGGTCTAGTGGACATGGTGGTGTTTGGTCATGGGTTGGACTCAACCTCAGAGATCTTTTCCAAGCCCATTGGTTCTGTGGTATTCCACCTTCCTTTCCCATGATCAGAGCTTGTTCACTCAGAACCGTAAACCTAGAAAAACAAGAACTAATTCTGGAAATTTATGGTATGATTCAAGCTTGCACTGAAATAATTCCAACACACCTTTGTCTTCCTTTGTAGCACCATCAGATTTTTCAAGCAAGCTCAAATTCAAAGCGGTTTCTTGAGGTTGAGGTGAGGGAGTTTTTTTCTTTTCATTTTGCTGTTGGTTTGAAATCTTTATAGCTGGATTAAATACTGGATGTTCCTCAAGTACTGCCATTTCTGTCAGAGAGAGAATATAACTTATACCCACTAACTGCTTAAAAAACAACTTTATTAATTTACACTGAGTACCAAAAACCAGAACCAGCAAAATGTTACTGACTTTTTAGATTTTGACTGGGAAAGAACAGATTCAGAAAAGCCTTCATTTCACAGAGTGGCATAAATGATAATGCAATCATTTCAGTTCAGCCTGATTCCAAGATTTAAATGCTTACCAAACATGCAGGCCCAGAAAATAGAACACAGGTAACTTGCATAGCTCTACCTTGCTGAATTCTTCTTATTTTCTCTTGCGCTGCCTTCTGGCCTTGCTTGTCTTTGTCTTGCTTGGATATGCTTGCTTGTTCTTTTGCTTCTGAAAGCTTGGCAGACAGAAGTACGTACCTCTCATTCTATTGCAAACAGAATTATTAATTACAAGTTGAATGTGGTGTGCTTGTCACTTTCAATGACCTTCATAACAAAGTGCAGGTTTTTTTATCCTTTATACCAAGCTTATGCAATGGAGAAACAATGAGTTTTTATTTAACTGACAGTCAAGAATTTGACAGTAACTCACTCAAGATCACAGAAATGTAATTTGAATTTTTCTTTCCCTCACATTACATTCAACATTTTGAATGCAGTACAAGTAATATGGGAAAGGAAAAACAACTTAGAAAACAAGAAGCTTCAACAGATTTTCCTTTCCTAGCCTGATACATTACCGTTAACATTAAAAAAAAAATTCAATCCCCAATTTGTGACACACAAATTTTTAACAAACAGATTCACCACATGCAGAAGTATCAGACATGTCAGTTTTCAGAAAGACTTCCAAGAAGCATTATTCCATCTTACTGGGTCAAATTTTTCTTCATCTGTCTCTTTCACAGACTCATCCTTCTCTTCATCACTCTGCTGCTCAGCATATTGCAAAATCCATTCCTTCATAGTAACTTCTTTCTCTTTCCTCACAGTCATTTCCTAAGACCAACAGAAGTTAAATGTAATGATAAAGAATGTGAAAGCAATGCTTTTTTTTGCCAGTACCCAGGAACTACTGTTAAGGTTTTATGTATAAAATATATATGCATATAACAAGGAAAAAAAGGACCAGTCTTTTCCAACCAGAGTGAATATCTCACTATACACCTAAATAGATCTTAACACTAGAATAGCTGTAATGATTTAATTTAATTTAATAACTGTAATTATTATTCTAGTAAGCAATGAAATCATTTGCAGGGTATCTTTTTGTTTTTGTTTTCTTAACTTTTGTTAAGATTTAATAACCACAGAAATACAAACACTGATAGTACACAGGAAAACAAACCCCCATAGGTCCTTGAGTGCTCCACATGTACATAAATAGAACAAACCCACTATATGATAAAATTAAGAAATCAAGCCACAGAATCATAGAATGGCTTGCGTTGGGAGAGACTTTAGAGATCATCTCATTGGGACACCTTCCACTAGACCAGGTTGTTCAGAGCCCCATCCAACCCAGCCCTGAACACTGCCAGGTATGGGGCATCAGCAGTTTCTCTGGGCAACCTGTACCAGGTTGCCCACACAAAAGAATTTTTTCCTAATACCTAATCTAAATCTCATGAGATTCCCTGTGCTTTACCGCAAAAATGATCTATGAAGAACCTTCCAGACTCCACAGGAAAAAATACCTTTAAATTGCTATTCCACCAAAATTAAAATGCAGGTGACAATTATTAATTGCACAACATTTTCATAAGCTTTCCAGATCAGTGTTGGAAATCAATGCAACTCCTGTATTTTAGGAGGCTTTGTTCTCTCTTTCCCCGCCCCAAGTAACTACAGATTAGATTTTCAGATTACCTTAGTTTCAGGGCTATTTTCTTTCTTTTTGTTATCTTCCAAGTGAGGTAGTCTTCCACGTTGTGACACAGCAGAACAAAATTTTGCTCTAGGTTTTTGCTGCTGCTCTTCAAATTGCTGGCTAAAACCTTCAGGCAAGGCATCTTCAAAATAAAAAAAAAACAAAACACATCACAGAAAATATCCATGATAATTAGAGGAAAGTATTTTCAACTACGTTGGGAACCAACTAGAAAAACACAAACTGAAATAAAAATTAGGCTTTAACATTTATCTAAGAGAGTATGTTTGCTTGTTGGACTTCCACGGAACTCCTAATGTAGGAATAGGAAGACCACAAGGCTTCATACACTAAAATATCCCGAAACTAGTCAGGTGTGTATCTAGGAGAGGAACACCGTTGCAACTACTCGTCTTAGAAAAACATTATATTCAATTACTATTATGAAGTAGGTCATAATATTTACCAGGTCCTATTTCTCCACTGTCAAAAACCATTTTCTGCCACCATACTCACCATTGGGAAGGTTTAAACAAAGCCAGTCAAGTGCAGAGTGGAGATCACCACCGTATAAAAGCGTATTTTTCATTGCTTCTTCAATGTGCTCAGTCTTAAAAGAGAATTTTTGTAAAGCCATGTATACATCCTAAAAATAAAAGAGCCAGAAAAGATAAAGATTCAATCTAGCAATCTAATAGAGGCTTGCAAGGCTCTATTTCCCATATATCACAAAGCCAGTATTAAAGGGAAATAAACAGTGTGCATTAATGTGTCCAAAAATTACACAGAAAATTCTGTTTTGCAGAATTTATACTTTCTTTTTAAATATGCATGCAAAGGTATAAGTAAATCTATATTCCTGCCTCTCTATACAATGTATTTTCTAGCTAAATAAAGACATACCTGCAATTTTCCAGGTATGTGGAGTCAAAAATGTAGGAAACCTGAAATATTCAGATTAAGTACTATTCCTCTATCTTGTCTGAAAACCCTTGATTTTAGTTCCTGAATCCATAAAGATGTGCCTTTCCTCATGATCATACTTCTTGATTTCACTGGCTAATCATTAATATAACTATTGAAAAGCATGCTGTATTGGCTTGTACTGCACACAGCACAATTCTGTAATACACACAGGTGTAATACAACACTTGATAAAAATTACAAAACATAAACTTTATTCTAAATAAATAATGAAAAATAAAATTTTGAACTGCACCTGTAATTTCTTTGCAGTTAGTCTTTTGGAAATCATTCCTTTGTCATCATTTTGGTTTTTATGGTTATTGATCACATCGATAATTCTTTTCTCCAAGTTACCATTTATCGTTACCTGCAAACAAAATTAGTTGATACAAGGTAAACATCAGAAGTTTTTACGACACTTCATGACGAAGGATGTAACATTGCAGAAAACTCTCTGCCATTCAAATTCCAGTTTTTCAAGCTTTTTGTAAGTGGCCTAAATGTCTTATGAAAAGGACACTTCTTTTTCCTCTGCAAGTAATACCCTTTTACTTGAAAGAGAAGAGTTCATTCCTTATTACCAAGAAAGCCCATTTACATTTTCAAGGAAATTCACTATGTTAAAGAAAATACTGTAAGTAAACAACAATAAAATTCTACCAAAAAAGCCAAGGACTTTCTCCTCCGCTCATATAAAATAATTTGAACATCAAGATGCAATATGTGATATCCTCCTTCCAAAACACCTTTAAATACAAATATACTATTGTAATTTTAATATTTGAAACTCTCCTAAAATATGAACCAAACTTTAGTTGCTACTAAGTTTGATATATAAACTCTATATCCCTTCTCTGACAGGAAGGAAGATTGGTATGCACAGCAGAAGTCCAGACCTAGCTCCTAAAATAGTCTTGCAAGTAGTCGCAAATATCTAAGCAAAGTATTATTTGTTATTTAAAAAAAGACATTATCCTATCCCAGTAATTTACACCTATTTCTTAAAGGACACTCAAAACCCTAAATCAAACTCTAAACAGTCAATTGTCTCATACACTAATGCAGTTTTCATGCACAACATAATACCAAAGAAGACACATTTACTCAGCTGAGGCAGTACTATGAAAATCAAAGTTGTTTTAAGCAAAGAAGATACTTGCCTTAAGAACAGATTTATCTATATTTGCAGCAGCACTGGAATCTGTTGTTGAACCAAAACTGTAAGTTTTTGGACCTGCAAATTGCAAATAACCATCAATTACACAAAATCCACATAGAACATTGTTTAACATATCTAAACGAAAGCTATCATAACAGGTTAGTGCAAACTATTACACTAACTTGCCAGAAACTTGCAGGTACATAACAAGAATCAAGAAATGCCTTAAACAAGGAATAGTGAAGAAGGCTGTAACTCTTGGCAGCCAAAATACGAAATTCAATGGGTATAATGAGAGGAAACGGGATTGACTACTCACTCTGAGCACTGAAAAAGGATTGCCAAATAGGGAGGTAAATGGCAGTTTCAAAACAAGCAAGCCTGTTGAGGATTTTTTATTACAAAGTGCATAGCTATGTAACAGAACCCTCTGCCACTAAAGCTATGGACAGTGGACATTTACTGAGGTCCAAGGGGTGACTGAACAGCTTTGCAGTAAAGAAATCAAGTGATATAGGAGAGCACTGAAAAAGAATTACATCTGGTTCAGGGAAACTCTAAGCCACAGCTGGCAGAGCCTATAAGAACATCCTACAGCAATATCACTAAATGTCTCATCTGTTCTTACCTAGTTATCTGCTTTTGCCTCCTACGTAAGAGAGGCCACTGGCTTACAGAAGCCTTTGGACTGCTCTGCTCACTCTTAAATGGTTTTCATTTAACAGCCATTAAAAAAACCATACCCTAATTCACAAAACTATTTATTGTCATTAGAATGACAACACACAGGTGGCTATTGAATTCCATCACTTTCAGAGCACATACACTGTGTCTGATACTGCACAGGCAGAAAGAAACTGAGCAAGGCCACAGCTTTCACCACGCTGTGTGGCTGCATGCTGCTCCACAAGGCAGAGCTACCTCCCAGCAGGTGGGCTGGGCAGCTCATCCCTGCTGGCCTGCCTGCGGAACAGCTCTGGGAGAGCATGCTTTGACATCAGACCAGGTTTTGGTAACTGCACTTCAGAAAAAGTATGGTCCCCTCTGGTCAGGAGATACAATCAGCTATCAGCACTCAGGATCTACTCACTGTCACTTACCAATGGGCTCTTTAGAATATACCAAATTAGCTTTCACTTACATTGACTGATTTTTCACCACAGTATACAAACTGAGAGAGAAGCAGGATGTAAGAAATACATTTAGCAGAGCCCACACTTGGAAAAGCAGAACAGATGAGCAGGCCCTGGAAGCTTCTATCAGCAAATTACAAAGTCTTTTCTTAAGTAGGAATCTCAGATGCACTGCCCATTGCATGATTTGCTCATTATCTGCAACACAAGCTCTTCTAATGTTATATGGTAATTGAGCTACTTCTAGCAAAGCTAGCTTATTGAAAATAGCCATCACACAGGGTTTCAGAATACTACTTTTTCAGACTGTATTCACAACGGTCATCCCTCATCTTATCTAATGCCACAGAAGTGCCCTCTGCCCTGTAACAGGTTCTTCAAGACAGAAAAAAACCCCATTAATTAAGCCCCATTAAATCCACATTATATTGATTTTGATAATATACAAAGCAAACACATACATCACAAGCTCTGGGAAAGTGCCCTCCAAACACCTGCTTTACAGGAACTGCTGATAATCTAATAACAAGACTTTCTGTAATTAACACATCGATGCCACCAAGGCTTATCCACTCAGGGACACCCCTGGCAGCACAATCACAAAATGGTTACACTTGAAAAGGACTTCTAGAGATCACCCAACCCGGTACGGCAGGATCACCTAGAGCAGGGGACTCAGAAATGAACTCAGGTGAGTTCTGCATGTCTCCAGAAAGGGAGACTCCATGACCTCCCTGGGCAGCC
This sequence comes from Cyanoderma ruficeps, assembly GCA_008694505.1. Lineage (NCBI taxonomy): Eukaryota > Metazoa > Chordata > Aves > Passeriformes > Timaliidae > Cyanoderma > Cyanoderma ruficeps. The sequence goes on from VZDJ01000511.1 coordinate 1,440,524, forward strand.
TGTTCCAGCGCCCTACCACTCTCAGAGTACAGCTCTTTCTTCTGTTGAGGTGAAACTTGCCGTGTTACAGTTCATGCCTATTGCTGCTCATTCCAGGCACTACTGAAAAGAGTCTGGTACCATCCTCTTGGCACATATCTTTAGATTATTAATATACATTTATGTGGGCCCCTCTCAGTTTTCTCTGCACAAGCCCAGCGCCCTCAGTCTCTCCTGCATCATCTTTGTGAGCCTCCACTGGACTCTCTCCAATCGCTCATCATTTTTCTTGTACGGAGGAGCCCAAAATACCACACATGGTCTCACTAGGGCCGAGTAGACGGGGAGGAGTCCCCTCCCTTGAGCAGCTAGACAGGCAAGGTGGGCAGTAGCCAGGCCCAACCAGACTGGGAGCGAAGCAATTCCAGCTGCCTCTCCCGACGCTGGGAAACACCAGCCCCAATGGCCGGCCTCGCCTCGTAACGCCGGGGTGGCCGCACCCTCAGGGGCTCCATTGGGGCACTGCCTCTCCAGCCATGGTGCCCTCAGCCGCGTGCAAGGCACGGTCGGTACGCCAAGGCAAGCCACAGCACGGCACGGCCGCTCCCGGGGCATCGCGGACCACGGTACCTTGTTTGACACGTGGCTCCTTGGAGGCCGGTGCTGGTCGCGGCGGGGCGCCCCGGCTGCTGGGATCGGCGGCCGCGGGCACCGCGGGCACCCCGGCCTGCGCGGCGCGGGCGCGGACGGTGGCGGTGGCGGCCGCGTGAGCCGCGCTGCCCGCGCGCTGCTTCTTGTTGCGGCCGCCCATGGCGCCCCCGCCGCCCTCCGCGCGCGCACATCCGGGTACAGCGCTCGGCGCGCGGCCGCCATCACCTCCCATTGGCCAGCGCCCACCGCGCAGGCGCGCGGAGCGCGCGGCCTGCTTCGGCTGACCCATAAAAGCCGCCAGGGCCGAAGGGCTGGCTGTGCCTCCAGGGACGCGCTCGGCATCGGGACAGAGATCCAGACCCGGAGAGAAATCGAGATCGGGAACGAGTACGAGCTGTGTGGGCGGCTACCGGTGCCGGCAGTCTCCATCGCCTCTCGGCGGGCGGAGTCGGAAGGGCCCTTCTCGCGCGAAGTTTGCGGCCCCACGCGGGGCATTTTGGGAGCACGGCGGCTAAGATGGCGGAGGCCTTTGGCGATGAGCTCTTCAGCGTGTTCGAGGAGGACGCGGCCGCCGCTGCTTCTGGCGCCAAGAAGAGCAAAACGGGCCCCGCCGAGGGTGCCAGGAGGCCGGGGTAAGGGCATGGAGCCGGGCTGGGGCGGCGGTACCGGGGGTGCTATGGTGGCGGGGCGAGGTCTGTAACGCTCGGCCTGGCTTCTGCCGGCGTGTTTGAGCTGCTGAACGCCCTCGGGACCTCATGAATGTCTGTCAGGGTCTGAAGGGAGGGTACGAAGATGATGTAGCTGGGTTTTTCTTGGTGGTGCCGAGCAATAGGACAGGACATAGCAGACCGAAACTGATGCCCAGGAAGTTTCCCCTGGACATGAGGAAGAACTTAAGTACGTGGGTGACTGTGCACTGGAACAGATTGCTCGGAGTTTGTATAGTCTCCCTTACTAGACGTATTTAAATACAGTCTGTGCAACGTGCTCCAGGATGCTCCTGCTTGAGCAGGGAGGTTGGACCAGGTGACCTGCTGTGGTCGCTTCCAACCTGACCCATTCTGTACTTCTGTAACCCAGTTTCCCTGGATCTCTGGCTCTAAAGTTGTAGCCAGTCCTGGCGCAGTGGGCAGTTGGGAGTGTGGGGACCAGGTGGCTGGATTATCTGGGAACTGGTTTGAAATTCCACGGCTGTTTTTGTGGGCGGAGTTACCTGGGTTGTTCCCCAAGTGCAGTGGGATCACTATTGCCCTTAAGGTATCAGTTTTCTTTCCTGAAAATACAGAAATACATAAGGTAAAGTTTAAATTTTGCGTATGTTTGTATTGCAGAAAACGATTGGAAGAAAAACCTTCAGTACCAGCAATAGTCAAGCCTAAAAGGGAAATTGAGATTGATAGTACTGAAAATGTTATTTTAGCAAAAAAGCCGAAGTTGGAAGATCTGTTATCAGAAGATGTTAAGTAAGTGCTTGGCGTAATGCATAAGGTAGTCCTAGCAAGCCACCCTGGTTATCCATCTGCCAGTTGGGAACAGTTGATTTGAAGTAGTCTTGCAGTGTTTTCCTGTAAAGATGAATTTGAACAAGTTTCATTTTCTGTTATCTGTTTAGGTGAGAATGTGCTGCTAATGCAGCTTCAGCAGTGGTGAATGGTGGGTGTATTTAAAATAGTGGTGCTGCCTGTAGGCATTTGCAGTAGAAAGTGTTAATTGTAGTTAATTGTAGTTACTCATTTGAATCAGTGGCTCGTGGTCAAAGCCATGGTTGATTGCACACAGAGCTGGAGATGAGCTGAAAGGACATGGGGGGAGGCAGGCTTGCTGTGTACCGATGTTGAAAGATGTAGTTGGCTTGGGGTGCAGGAAAAATAATTTGGCAGTTAGACAAACAAGGCTTTTTAGCTATTTACGGGGGTAACTTCATTGTCATTCGGTCTTTCTTATAATTTTTCTGAAGTTTTGTCAGTTTTTCTGTGAGAAGCTCATGAGAAGACTTCTCGAAACACTGTAAACAAAGAATAACAAAGAAGGAAAAGAGAACCAGAGCCAATGTTTTAAGTAATTTTCTGTGTTAGTAGTGTTAGTAGGATGTATCAGAAATAAGCAGTTTCATGCATTGGGGCTGCAGTCCCTTCTCATGGCCTTGAGAGAAGGAACTGGTAAAGAGGGGCCTTGTCCTTAGGGAGGTGCTGGGGATGCTTCAGGCTGCTCTTACCGTCTCGACTAGTAGCAGGAGTACAGGTCTTGAATTTTGTTTCATTATAACTTGAAAAAAGTCCTCATTTAATAATAAAACTTTATATGAGTATATGTGACCTAAGTGCCATTTTGTGGTGCATTTTTTGAGTCAATAGTTCAAGTAGATTAATACAGTAGCAAAATCTTAATTTACAAATAGTTGTCCTGGTAATGTTACTGGCCTGCCAACACTGCACATCCTTTTCTTTAATGTTGTAGTTAAAGCAGAGGTGAAATTCGACATGTTCATGTTTACAAAAAACAGGATTTTTGAATACTATTTCACTGCCCTAACTCATCTTTTCAGTCTGACAGATCTGATGCCTCAAGTCAAGGTGCAGTCTGTGGAAACCGTTGAAGGTTGTACACATGAGGTGAGTGCAGTGAAAAAGCACATGAAAGATACAGGCTTGTTACACCTAATTGTGCATATTGCTGCTGGTATAACAGTATTCTTTATTCTGCTTGCAATTATTATATCACAGAATTTTTTAGTTTGGAAAAGGCCTTTGAGATCATTGAGTCCAACCGTTAACCCAGCACTGCCAAGTCCTCCCCTAAATCTTGTTCGCAAGTGCCACATTTGTACAACAATATTAGATATTGGCCAGGAATGGGAATGTTACCAGTATAAATACAGTGTATTTGGAAAGGGAATCTTATCAATATAACAGTCGTGTACAATGTAACAGCTCGGTAATTGCTTAAAACAACCCCTGGCCAGAAGACATGATTGTGTCTTGGCTGAAAAGCTAGCGTTCCAGGGTGGGTGAAGCAGCAATATCTCACACAAGACAGTAGGGCTATCAGAGAAGCAAGAGAAGCAGCACTATTGAGGCAGGAGAATAAAGAGATTGATTGAAAAACTCTTGAGAAGAAGGAATGAACCCTTGACACATGAGCCTGTAGAAACAGGGTAACAGAATTTCAAATTGATTTTCATCCACCTCACATTGCCAGAAATGTTATTGCTGTGGGCACAGAAATCTGCAACTGTTTTTATTAAAATGTATTTTATAGGTTGCACTTCCAGCAAATGAAGAATTCACAGGTCTGAAGCAAAGAACTGGAAAAGCTGCAAAAGTATGTGGTAGATTCCATTTATTTTTGGTTTTGTACATGGTTGACGTATTAAGTGAGAATAGAGGGAAGAATTATGTACTTTGTCAGTAAGGTCTGGAAAAGGTGGTCTGTCATAAATAAAATTCATGTTTTTAATATTTAAAATTTGGTAGAGAAAAGTATGTGGTTGAATGAGGTGGATAAGCCATCATGATATTGGTTCTTTCTGTAACATCAGGCAGGGGCAGCATGTAGTTCTGTTCCTAAGCTGGTAAATAAGTGAAAATTCAGTCATCAGGGCAAGATTTTCATGTGCTAGGACAACAAGACATGAGTAAGGATCTTAGGTATGGTATGAGAAAATATTTAAATGCAAAGTTGTTGCATAATACTGGGTTGAGCTAAGTGGAAACTGCAAGTATCTGCAGGATTTAATTTCTGCCTCTAATTTACAGAATAGGTCAGTCAGAAAATTAGTTAGATGTAAGTCTGTCTTAACCTTCTGTAATGTTTTTTGCTTTTTTCCTTCTAGGAATATCCATTTATTCTTGATGCCTTCCAGAGAGAAGCTATTCTTTGTGTAGATAATAATCAGTCTGTGTTAGTGTCAGCTCACACATCAGCTGGTAAAACGGTCTGTGCTGAGTAAGTATTTTTCCAACAGGCTCTGATCAAAGAACAGTGTGATGTCCCTTCTGTCACTTTCTTGAGCCGTCAGTAGCTGTTGCCTCCGAATTTCTTGATACAGCATTCAGTCTGCCAGTGTTAAAATTGAATTGGCTGCTCTTGAATATAAAAATTATATATTTCATCATTTAGTGGTAGGGAAATGCTTAATTTGTGTTTAAGCTTAAACTGTCAAGGTGTTACTGCATAGATTGAAATGGAAGTTGCTTCATTACAGATTTCTGTAAATCTAAAAGAAATACCTTTGTTTTCTAGCCCCTGGCTAGAACTAGTAAGGACTTTCTTCTGTTGTTTTTTTTGCTTTGTTGGAAGCAGTGGTTAGATCTAGTCAGCAGCTTCTCTGTCAGGGTTTGGTTCAGACAGTGAAGTACTGATCTGAAGTGGGAAGTGAAATGTACATGAAGATATATTAGAGCATGGGTTCAAGTGATTATAGTTTTGTTGTCACATGGTGACAGTTTTTAAATTAAACTATATTTACTCGTATCCATAAAAATCACCTTACTTCATATTTAAAGATTTCTCACTCTCCAATGATGCATATTCAGTAGTTGTACTGAACTTAATAATCTGGATATGAAATGCTAGATGTATTAGAGAATGGATTCAAATGCTGTGTATCATTTTCCTGGTGTTCTGAATGGCAGTTTATTTTGTTCTCAAGCGAAGTAATACACTCTGTCTTCCTGACAGCTGTTAACATGGATATTGTTTGAATACAGGTATGCAATTGCCCTGGCGTTGAGGGAAAAGCAACGTGTGATATTTACAAGTCCAATTAAAGCTTTGAGTAATCAGAAGTACCGTGAGATGTATGAAGAATTCCAGGATGTTGGTTTGATGACTGGGGATGTCACCATTAATCCAACAGCTTCTTGTTTGGTAATGACAACTGAGGTAAGATCAGACATTAATTCTCGATCGGTGCTTTCTTCAACCCTTTTTGATTGGGGAGGTCTAATTTTAAAAGACTAAAATGGCCTAATTGGGGTAGAAAATATTCTAAAGTTCATTATGACTCATTTGAATGTGTTAATTTTTTTGTAAATATCTGTAAATTTATGCTTTTGAACTGTAAGTCAGGAACTTCTGATTCTAATGTGGAGAAAGTCAGAATTTAATTTCCTGACTGCTTGCTCAAGACATTGAGTATTCTGTAGATGTGAATGCTGAAAGTTAAATTTTGTAAATCCTGTGGCCAGTATTTTGTTCTAGGAAAGCAAAATCGTTGAAGGATAGTTGAGTGGTTTACAGCAGCTGCTAGAATTCCAGGAATATGTAGCTGTTACATATTCATTCAGCTGTTAGTTATAAACAGAACAAAGTACCGTTTACAGAGTTTTGTCACATTTCTGTTGTAGAAATGCAGCCATGAATTGGAATTTTCCTCTTTTTGCCTTTACCTCAAAGGAACAGGCATAACTTTAGTGGGGAAAGATTAGAGAGATTGAATCACCTGATTTCTGACAAAAGATTTTTTTAATCACAGGGAGCCTATCTATTAGGATGAGGTAAAAAGAGGGTAGATCTGTAAGAGTTGTAACAATTACCTGCCAGTGGAATTTTGGAGAAATATGTTGTTTCATTCTTTCCTGTTTGTTTTAGAGAAACCAGTTTTTCTCAGGTAGTTAGATTGGAATGACCTTGAAAAGCATCTCAAAACATATCTTCAAATGCTTTTATGTTTTGTGCAAAATATGATTTTATGTGTCAATGTGTCTTTGGTTATGTAACCAAAAAAAAAGTTTATTCTATTCTATCTGTTGAAACCCAGTTGGGGAGGTTTTTTTTTATCTGTTGTAACTCCAGGAGGGAAGGGGCAACTGTCTTTCTGATAGCAAGCTAGCTGTTAAAACCAGGTGGGGCATTGTTTCTTATCTTATCTCTGTTCACCCTCTTGGGGGTTATCTTCTGTTAATGATCCATTAAACCTTATCATCTTAGTGCCTCCCATTACCTCCATGGGGATATCTTCTTTTAATGGGCCATTAAAGCTCACCAAAGACATGACACATTAATTCATCCCATTGTGAGATGCTCTACCCAGGGAGGAGAAGTGGAACCTTTCCACCTAGATAAAAAGGAGCCACAAGTGTCACCAGAAACCCAGTGTTCCCACACGTCTCTCAGGGGAAGACCAAACCCATCTCTAACCCGTTTCTCTATAGGACCATCTCTACTTCCAACAGGACGACATCTGCCTCTCCAGGAGGGCTTACTTTTGAACTGTTTCCAACACCCTGACCAACAGGGTGTCAGATTGTATTATGACTCTGTCAGTGGTCTTTTGTATTATTGCATTTATTTTATTTTACTTCTTTTTATTTTTTTCTGTTAAATTATATTTCTGACTTGGAGTCTCTCACTGGTTTTGCTTTCAAAACACTACACAATGTAAATGTGAACCAAAAATTCTGGCAGGTTGTTACCAATGTCCATGTAACATGACTGTTGTTATTTCACGTGAAATGACTCCACTTTTGCTTCCTTTTCCAGATCTTGAGGAGTATGCTTTACAGAGGTTCTGAGGTTATGCGTGAAGTCGCATGGGTTATTTTTGATGAAATTCACTACATGAGAGATACAGGTAGCCTATATGTACTATTTTTCTTTTCAAATCTTTGAATTTTTTGCCCAAGAACAGTTTCCTTTCCTTTTGAGGAATTAACTTTTACTTTCTCTTTTAAAACCTGTCCTCTTTTTGTTTAAACAATTCATAATTTGCTTCCTACTGAATTTATATAAATATGTTTTTGCTGTTTGTATTTTCTTCACCAAAGCAGAAACAACTTTGAGGGCATTTAATATACCCCACATGTGTAGAGGAGATTTGGGGGGTTTTTTGTCATATTTTGTTTTTAAGCATGCTGTTCTTTGGCTTCAGGGATGAGAAAATTGACATTAATTTCCCATATGCCTTTCCATTTTCAGAACGTGGTGTGGTTTGGGAAGAGACTATTATTTTGCTTCCTGATAATGTACATTATGTGTTCCTTTCTGCAACTATTCCAAATGCCCGTCAGTTTGCTGAATGGATCTGCCATCTTCACAAACAGGTTATATTTCTGATACATTGTACCTCTGTGCTTTTTGTCTTGTGGCATGATACTGTCTCTTTGGTTGATAACTGGACCTCTGAGTATCGTTTTAGTCATTTTATTGCTTATAGGTGATAGTATAGATCACTCCTGGCTTCTCCAACTATATTCCTGGTTTTGCAGGTATACTGGGTGTTGCTTCTGAATGGCAGCATTAGAGCTGTTCCGTAATGTCTGTTTTCCACAATTATTTAGGCACCTGTCTGATTTCAGAAAACATTCTGAGTTATGAAACATGGTGAACATACAGTGATTTTCTGAGGGCTGATAGACAAGAGGTTATTGGGAGAATTCGGCTGAGGAGCTCTGTAAAAGGCCATGTAGAAACCAAAAGCAAATCTTAAATCCATAGGAAATACTATATATGCTAGCAAGCGAGAAAAGTGTTATTTGAGAGATATATCCTGTCCTGTGACATTTAAATTTAAATTCTATTCTGTTTTTTTAAAGACATGCTTTTATAGCAACGACTTTTTGAATTAGAACTGGGGAATTTGTTATGAACAAGAGGTTGATCCAATTTTAAAAATATCCTGGAGACTGATTACGTTGTTTCTGAGTAAGGGAGTGTAATATAAAAGATGCTTGACTTTGTGTTGCAGGCCATTAGACTGTGGGCCTTTTAAATGCAGATTTATGTAATATTTAATGTTTTAAAAGAAGTGTTGTTTTTTTTCTCTAAGCAAGCCTTCTCCATGCACCAAAGCCTTAAATGCTCACGAAAGTCTACTGTGAGTCTTTCTTAGGTATTTCAATAGTACTGAAGGCTTTTTTTACAAAATAAAAATTAACAGGTTTTCATTTGATTTGAGAAGATGTTAATATTTCTATCTAATAATGCTGAAAGAAATACTGGCTATCTTCTTGTTTTCATGAGAGAATGTTTGTAACCAACTTGTGTTCTAAAACCTTTGCGAACTTTCTTAAGCAATGTCATTAGTATAAAAATCCATATTCAGGAAAGAAAATTTGTTCTCTTAGCTTTGAAAGCTTTACTTTCTGGTTTTTAGAAAGTTGTGTTTTAATAGTTATGTATTGGATGTTCCATCAACTGATATTACAATGCAATTATAAAATATTTATGTGAATTTCTTCTTTTTAGCCTTGCCATGTGATTTACACTGACTATCGACCTACTCCACTGCAGCATTATATATTTCCAGCAGGAGGAGATGGACTCCATCTGGTTGTTGATGAAAATGTAAGGAATGCTCAGTTTGTCTGAAAGATTGTTTTCCTCACTTAATAGTCAAAAGCTTGAGCTCTTGCAAAATTTGGATAGGCTATATAAAGAATGTTTTTGTTAAAAATAAGTTCAAGTGAGTGAATCTGAATGCTTTTAGATTTTTGGACTGTTACACAAGAAATCGGTTTTATTACCTAATGTCATGCAGTCAGCTGAGTAATACTTCCCTGAGATTCTTAAGTGCCCACATCCTTGCCTGTTTTCTAAAATTCATGCTGCTGTCTAGAAATCTGCAAAGTAGTAGATGTTTCTTATACTGTTTCTCACTCAAAAGAAAATGTAGTGGCATGTAAATTTGACTTTAGTCAAGGGAGTAAAATATTTTAATTTCTTTAGGTGTTTTTGAGCTAAAAACTTGTTTAAAATTTATCATTAGCTGGCTCAGCAATAGTTAATGTCATAAACACTAGTGTTGCACTTGAAGATAAGTCTTCATTGGGCAGTGTAATTCTATGTGGACATTCCTAAAAGTCAGTTTTGGTACTCTCAGCAGGTCTGGCGTGGTGAGTAGTGTGAGGGGTAGAACATTGAGCAGTAACTTCAGAGACACATCAGTGTAATTTTGAGCTGTTACACTGACCTAGTAAACTCTTTTGATTCTTTTGATAGCTTATAGATTGTTTTTGCTGTTTTACCTGTGTATATGTGGGGTAATGGTACTGGCTGTGCAGAGTGCTAAGTGTTTTTCAGTGGGCTTTGTAAGTAACTATTTACAAAGGTTGTGTTTTACATCTAGGGAGATTTCAGAGAAGATAATTTTAATACAGCAATGCAAGTGCTCAGAGATGCAGGAGACTTAGCAAAAGGGGATCAGAAAGGCAGGAAAGGAGGAACAAAAGGTGAGTTTGAACCCATTCTGAGATAATTTTTGGTATAAATTTTTTTCAAAGTTCTATGCAAGTTGTGCCTGTGTCTCAGTTACTCCATAAGACGTTTTTTGTTGTAAAATTTAATTCAAATCAATGTAATCTTCCTGCAGGTCCTTCAAATGTTTTTAAGATTGTGAAGATGATCATGGAAAGGAATTTCCAACCTGTGATTATTTTCAGCTTCAGTAAGAAAGACTGTGAAGCCTATGCACTTCAGATGACAAAGTTAGATTTCAATACAGGTATAGAAATCCAGTTGAATTCTATTGACAGATGTAGTTTGTTGTGAAATATTACTTTTGCTGTTGAACATTTTGTGTGAAACCAAAAGGAAAATACATACTGCTTTTTTCATTTACTATGATGGTACCTTAAGCTGTGTTCAGTAGGAAGGTATTGGTGCACGGTGTACTTGGTCATCACAATGTCAAACTGTTCATCAATTTTAAACTCTATTTCTTGCCTCCAGTATGTCATTTATTGTAATAATAACAAGGGTTCGTAGAAAATTCTGTCTATAATGAGAGAAGACTGATCATAAATAGTATTTCCCAAATTTTTCATGTTAGGTTCATTGGAAAACAGAGTATTCTGTCAAGTCCAAACAACTGTATAACAAACTACTAGACTCTTTTTTTCTCAACAATGCAATCCATTTTTCTTTATTTGCTTCTCAAAGTAATAACCAGAAGGTGAACAAACAAGTTTCTTTTCATCTTGGACTAAGACTAAGCTTTGCAAATAAATTGAACCTCATTGCTTCTTGAAAATCTAAAGAGTTTTTTAAAAAATAAGGAATTTGTTGTAAATCAACGTACTGTTCCATGTTTGTGAGCTGTTCGGGGTTCTTGCCTGCTTACTTGTTCCAGTCTTTACACATTTTGGTTCAATGTGGCAGAACAATGCAGGTGTTTCTGTCAGAAAATTTAAAGATAAATGTAAATGCAGAGGTGCATTTTCATGTTTTCTTCAGAATCACACCTTTGAATGTATATTCTTGATATTCATGGTACTTAGTGAAAAGTGTGTAAACTTTGAGAGTTAACAGGGAAGAAAGGAGCTCTATGTCCATGCAAACAGGGACTAGTTGAAGAGGAACAGGGGAGGCTTATGAAAAAGGCAGGTAGTACATAAGACTGATAAATCCCAAGCTTGGAAGAAGATGAAGTTTGAATAATTCTGAAAGGTTTGGTCTAGTTTCCTTTGTCCTGATTGTCTGCTCCTGGTTACCATCTGGCTCCTATAGGCTTATTAAAGTCTTGATCAAGACTTCAGCCTGACCCGGTGTGGGTGGTTCTGTGTAGACTTAACAGTATTCCACTCAATTTTTATTGTATGATTTTGTAAATATTAGAATGTTGTATCACTTTATTATTTACATCTGATATTAGCCTTCTGCATTTTCTAATAACTTACAAATTGCCTTCTTAGATGAAGAAAAAAAGATGGTTGAAGAAGTCTTCAATAATGCAATTGATTGTCTCTCAGATGAAGACAAAAAGCTTCCTCAGGTGAGTGAAGATTGAAAAACGTTCTTTTGAATGGAGTTGAGTTGCTGCTATCCTGTTTTCTGCAACTTGTGAAGCTGTGAGTGTTTTGTAGAGGATATAGGTTTCATAGAACAGGATAGTCTCGTTCATCTCCCCAGGTTTTAGTATCTCCTGCATTGCTGCTTGTTATGATGAAAGAGGTGATAAAGATTTCTACTGGTTGCAATTCCAGCAGATGACTGACATATGTCAGAATTAACAGTGGCGTTCCTACCCATTGTTTTATTTTTTTCCATTTATGTTTTTAAGTAAACATAAGAATTTATAAAGAGATAGACCTGGGTTAAAACAGTCTGGAAATAGTTCAAGTGGGAGTATGCAGTCAGCAGTTATTGATTGCTGAGGCTTTCAAAAAGTTGCATTGATGCATCTGCAATCTAATTTATTGTATAATGACCAAGCATAGTGATATTTTCCCGTCTTCACAGTGGAAAGATAGAAGCTTATAAGCAGAATATTAGAAGATTGAAGGGGTAGTTATTTAATTTTAAATTGGGAAATAGTGAATTACAAGAACACTAAGAACAATGTTGAGGCTTTCCATACAACTTTTAGTAACAAATGCTAAAATTTGTTTGCTGGTCTTTTGTATGTTTTTCACAGGTTGAACACGTGCTTCCCCTTCTGAAGCGAGGAATTGGTATTCATCATGGTGGTTTGCTTCCTATCTTAAAAGAAACTATAGAAATCCTTTTCTCAGAGGGCCTTATAAAGGTATTTTCATGTCCATTCATAGTTTGTTGTGAATACATGGCTGGTAATCCTGAAAATCCAAGAAGTACACCTCTAGCTCAGGGTGTATGTTAGTATTACAATGGAGACCTATGCAATTGCAGCTGTAGTTTTAAGTATTCCAGGTTTTATTCACAAGTATTTGAACTTAGAGTGTCTAACTTGAATATTTTCTTCAACTATTTTGTTACATCTTGCTCCCAAAAATGACTGGACATTTGTCAAGCTGACTGTTGGTTTTTCAAAGGACAAATACTCAGAAAAATGTAACCTTGGGTGAAAGCTGTGGTGGTTTATTTGGATAGCTAAGTTCTATTTTCTTCTTGCAAACTTGAATATTGAAATTAATTACTATTATTGATCAATATAATTTGCACTCCATTATGTTTCCTTTTGGAGTCTTTCACGTGGTCTCATCTATTCAGTTTTTGTGCTTTTCCAGGAAAAATAAGGGAAGACAGAAAGATGGTTTTGGTACAGTTTTTAAGTAGTGAATATGCCTGTGTTCCCTCTATTGACTGCACAGATATATTAAAATCCAGAGAGGTTTTGTGTAGCAATCTCTTGACTATTTTCATGCTTGCTTGAGATCTTTTTTGTATTTTGCTTGCTTAACTTCAGTCTGTTTATTTAGGCCTTATTTGCAACAGAGACTTTTGCTATGGGAATTAATATGCCAGCCAGAACTGTGCTGTTTACAAGTGCCAGTAAATTTGATGGGAAAGATTTCCGATGGGTAAGTAATAAAAAGGTTCTGTCAAACAACTGAATTATTTAAGCCTTATTAGGATTAAATTTACTCTTGATGTGTTCACCTTGATGTAGAAGAAAATACTTTTTCTTTCAAAAATCTTTGTGTCTAATCCATTTATAGTTAATACACAAAGTTCTGAAGATAATGCTCCTCAGTTTATCCATGAGATTGTTTAATAGATACATCAAAAAGAAATCGGATACAGGTTAGCAGCAGGCATTGTATTAGACTAAGACTTCTGCACACGTTTTCCAAAACTGTGAGACCCAGATATTCTGTTCTGTATCAGAGAACTCTGAAGAATAAATGGGCTTCATATCCTATCCTAATGGTCATTGATTTTGACAGACCCAAGAAAAGAGGTCATTTACCTTAGAAGAGTATTGTTTTCTTACAGCAGAATTTTAGACATTAAAACCAGGTACGTGGTTTACCTAAAACAAAAATGAGGCTTTGCAAATCATAATGGCAAAGCTTTATAAGAGCCATGGCTTATCCTCCAAAGGTGTAAAAGTTGTGGTGAACAGGACAAGTGACTTGATTTATGTGTTATGAGGTAAACATTTCAATCTTAGTTTGGGCTGTTTGGTTTCTTTTCGTTCTGATTGTATGCCTGTAAGATATATATAAGAATGGGTTACCTTTGAGATAGTAGATATGTGGAACTTCTGAAATTATTTAGCGCAGTTTGCCTAAGTAGTTTTTGAAATCTGACCTAAAGTGAAGCTTAGGGAGTTGTTGAGAGTGTAGTTCCACAGATGACAAAACCCCTTTTATATAACTTGCTGAGACATTGCTGCCTCTTGTCCATGTCCTAGCTCTTTATGAACTCTTCCACTTCACAGTTAGAAGGCATAAAAATACTCCTTTTGCAACTATCACCATATTAGTGTTACTCTTGAATAATTTGAACGAAACTATACATTACTTCAAGATGGTGGAGAGGCATTTTCAGTATGTTGAACATTTATTATTTCTCCACCATGCTCAGCACCCTTCCATTATAAAAGACATTAGTAAAATGGTTTTTGTGCTTATTAAAGTGATGCACTATGGTATGGAGCTATAAGAGCATTAGTTAACTTTTGCTGCTGAATTACATTATTCATAGTCATGGCTTTATTTTGTTGTTTCATGGTAATTATGACTAATGAAGTCAATGTGGATAACTCTTTGATAAATTAGATAACTCTTCTTTGCTAACTTTTATATGTCATGTCACTTACTGTGCAATTGTAATTAGCACGTTGTGTGTTCCTGCTATTTTCTTGATATTTGTTAATTTCTTTTTCTCACTTTTTTGTAGATATCCTCCGGTGAATACATTCAAATGTCAGGTCGTGCAGGACGCCGAGGTATGGATGACAGAGGAATAGTCATTCTTATGGTGGACGAAAAAATGAGTCCAACAATTGGCAAGCAGCTTTTGAAGGTAGGAGAGACATTGTTTGGTTTCTATTCTGACAAGATTATGCTCACTCGAGTAATGTTATATGGAAAATTATTCACCTTAGACAAGAAGATCATGTGCGTAGAAGATGACACCTCCTAAAAGTAGCTTTCGGTGAATTCTCATAAGAGTTTCTATTCTGAAACAAAGTCAGAAGACTGATGTCATGCTTATTTATACAAAAGTAGTGTCATCCTTTTTTGTATAAAAGGGCTATCAGGCAGGACAAGTAGAACACTATCCTGTTTTCTTAGTGATAGTGCTACTACTGCAATATTGTTTGTTTCTTGCTGATTGCCATTGGTTTAAGGATTATGGTGAACTAGGAAAAGATTTGAGCTTTCATAAGAGTTACTAAATTCTTGGTTCTTGATGATGAAATAAAACTTTGTTAATGGCCTGTCAGTGTGATAGAGAACATCATGCAAAAATGAACTACATACAATAAACAAGGGTGGTGTGGCTGTCAGTGTGCTAAAATCAGCTATGGAGGAAAGACAGTTCTTGCAGAGATTATTGAAGTTTGGAAATTAAGAGGTTAAGAAAATCACTTGTCGTTGAGATTGGCATTAAATTACAGGATTTCCCCGAACTGTAATGGGAGTTGTTACAGATTATCACACTAATAATAATATAATGTAATCTTGCTTTATAATTGGGATATGGAATACCTTACTCATTACACTTCTATTTAAATTCTATGGCAAAAATATCCACAAAGAAATATAATAATCTATTGTGTGAGTTGCCTGTCTTAGGCTACTTACACTTGTGCACACACGCTAAAATTGGAAACTTGGGGAGTTACACTGCACTCTATTTAGGAGCTTGTAGCCTTGATGCAAATAGCAAGTAATTTGTGTTAAAACAGCATTTACAGTATTGCTAGACTTAGTATAAATTGTGGAGATCATCTCAAGTCAGCATCAAGTTATGTTAACAAAAGACATGTAGCTGTTGCCAAAAAAAAAAAGATGCGAATGGTTTTTATCAGGCAAATTAAGAACAAGGGGAAAATATATATGGCTGCTGCTAATTATGCAGATGTGGATTCTTTGTTGTGTATCTTGATCTATCAGTGCTGCCTCTTAATCCATAATATATCTGTAAATATGCACATTACGTGTACCTTTTATACTTCAAGAAGGTAGTATTTACCTTAAAGTCAGAATTTTCATGAATACTGCATTTGATTAGCCAGCCAGAAGTCAGTAAAATAGATTTCAGAAATATTCATGGTATGGTAGCATTACGTTCTGTGTTAATTTGTTAGTCTTGATTTGATTTGTGTTTTCTCAGTGGAGTGTACATGTATTTATTTCTTGACGTGCACTCTTAATGCGTGTGTACATCTCTGAGATGTATAAAGACAGTTTTTTTAGCTGGGTTTTTGTGAGTTTTTAAGACTGTTCAAGAAAACAGATGTAATTTGTGTCATACTTTTAAAAGGTTTTACACATTTGTACATCCTCAGCTGAAAAATAAAGAGCAGGATATCCAAAATGAAAGAAGCAAAAGAGAATCCTTATAGAAAGCATTTATAATAAAGTCCCCAAAAAGGTTAACTTATATGAAATAATTGTTAATAGCTTAAGAAAAAATAATGTTTCAAGTACTTATCTTGATACTTTAAGAGTAACTTTTACTTACTTTATAAGCTCACCCATTCAATAGTGTAGTATTTTAAAGTTTGAAAAGTCAATAGTTTGAGAACTATAGAACTAGATCTGAATTAATTGAGACCGAAAAAGAAGTAGTAGATCACTTAGTTTCTTTTTTATACTATCTCTGGGGTTTTTGTCAAGATCTTAAGGGAATAGTAAAAGCTATTTCCTTCATTGAAACTACTTTGGTTTTCCCCCTTTTGAACGATAAAAAAATAAATGGGAAAAATAATGGCTTTTGCTTTCTATGTTACATCTTGCTTCTTCTCCACTGATCTGAAAGAATTAATGTATTTCATTAATTTTGACATTACTTGCCTTGTGGGCAAAGATTGACTTTCAGTTTTTTCTGGACAACATCAGAAGTGTCTGAAATGAAGGTATTGATGTTTCTGTAGCTTCTGTAACTATTTAGCCGATTGCTATAAAGGCAGTAAAAGTAACCTTTTATGAAATTAGCAATACAGCACACCCCCCCTCCCCTTATATTCCTTCTTAAATACAAAGCATTTAAAGGAAATTCCATGTCAAACAGGCCAAGGAAATCAATACAGACTAAAATTCCTGCTATGTTTACAGTTCATAGTCATCATTAAGTATGTCTCGGTTAGATTTTCCTTAGTTACGGTATTTTTCGGTAGTAAGATCATGGTCATGCCTAGTGGTATCATTCTGCTCTCAGGATAAGCTAAAGATTTATAGGAAAGACTCCAGAAGAAATAAATCAGCCTTATTGAGAATGATAGAACATTTACATAGAACATTTTTGTCATAGCTCTTCGGCCCCAAGGGGTGTCTGATCCAAACCAATTCCTGAACACTAGAGCAAAACATGTAGGAATGGTGTTGTCAGTTGCCTCTGGCCACGCTCGATCGAGTGGGAACTTTGAGCATATTGGTACCAGCAGTGTTGCTGCAGCTGTGCTGCTTGGCCCTAGTGCTGCTCATTGCAACATTGTGTACAGTCCTCCAGGCTTACATTCAGCATTGGGTTCTTAGATGGCGTTCTTACAAGGGAGTTTTGTAAATATTTCTCAGACTCAGTAATGCACGTTTGTCTTCTGCAGTGTAACTAGGTTTCTTTGTTTATCCTTAGCATTTACTTGACCACTGAATATTTAGTAAACTGGTGAGTTGCATGACTCTGTAAACTTAAATGCTTGCAAGACTATTGGGGCAGCTTTCTGAAGATGGTAAATTGTAATTGTATGTTTGCATGATATTAACAAGTATTCAGTTGGACCTTTTTTTGTTTCCTTACTTAAAATCTTTAGCCATATTGTGTTAGTTTAGGTAGGGAGTGTAAAGCTTGTTCTTGATGCTAGATAGCCCTTGAAACGAGTGCAGCATCTCTCCAGCTGGAACTTGGCCATGCTACAAGGATGTATTCCTACAGAAAGAGTTGAGTTACTCAATAGTGGTAATTTGTTATGTCTCTAAAAGACAAAACCCTTGAGCTAATTATGTTACCAGAATGGATGGTTGTACTCTGATAGAGAATGTGCTATGTAAGTCAGTTTTTGAACTTTGAATTTGAGCCTATCAGTGCTTTGCATCTATTTACTCCATCACAGGAGAAGATAGAGGGACTGAAAAATTCAAGGAAATCACAATCATCAAGGTTGGAAGAGACCCTTTAGATCACCAAGTCCAACTGTCAACCCAGCATTTACCAGTGCAAGCCCTAAATCACTAAACCACATTACCAGTGCCAGATCCAGACACCCCTAAAACACCTCCAAGGGATGGTGACTCCAGTGCCTGACCAGTCTAACCAGAAAAAAGTAATTTCTAATATCTAATCTGAATAGCTTCTGTCTCAAGTTCAAGGCCATTTCCTTGAGTCATCTCTCTGTAGGCAGAGTAGAAGACACTGGACCCCCACCTTACTAACAAGCTCCTTTCAGGCAGTTGTAGAGGGCAGTGAGAGTCCCCTGAGCCTCCACTTCTCCAGAATAAACACAGTTCCCTCAGGTGTTCCTCAGAAGACGTGATCTCTAGATGCTTCGTGAGCCTTGCTGTCCTTCTCTGGACATGGTCCAGCACTTTAAAATCCTTTTAAAGTGAGGGGCTCAGAAGGTCCCCCTTCTGAGGGGACTCTGGAGAGTCACAGGTCTCTGAGATGTGACCTCATCAATGCCAATCGTTTTCCCCAGTCATGCTGGCTACACTATTTCTGATGCAGGAATGCATTTGTCTGCCAAGGTAAAAAAAAAAGAAGTTAATATGCTTTCTTGTCTTCTGCCTTTGGAATGTAAAATGCCCCAATACCAAGCTGTAGGATATACTCCACTAGCTACATGTCATTCCTTGGCAGGGCCTTCATTTTATAGAGCTGGCTGTACTGGCCTTATTTGGCCTGTATGCTGCTATGAGAAGTCTCTTTGCATTTTATTTTAATTCTTAAATTGTTTTATTGTACCATGCAAATGAGCATGACAGCAATTCAGACAGTTCAATAGTTTCCTCTGCAAACATCAGCTTAGCATGCCATCTTAATTACACTACAGTACTTTGGTTTGACTCAGAAGTTCCTTCTGGGGGGGGGGGAGAAAAGCCTCAGGAGTTGAGAAATTCACCAAATCCTGCATCAGAAGAGAAATGCTTCAGCTGGAGGTTGACCATAATACTTGTTATAAAAGACATTGCAAAATCTAAAATAACATTGTCACTGGTGGTTTGAGGACAGTAAAATATTTTTCTAAAGTTGTTACATAGGTGAGAATCACAATGAAACGTGTATTTTGGATACTTTATGAAACATACTTAGATAAAAAAAATTAATGTGAAATAATTGTTTTTACTGTAAACTGCCAATGTTGTGAGGCATGTATATTGCAGGAATTTTCCAGGCTCTGATTCAGGAAGGTACTTAACTTCTAACCTTATTTTAAAATCGCCTTGAAGTCAACAAGATTCTAGCACGAAATCATAGAGATCATGGATAGTCAAATACCTTTGTGAACAGGGTCACAGTTTTGTATATATTTATGCAAGCTAGCAGATGGAAGAGAACACCAAATAGCTGTTCTTGCTGATGTTTGCAACTAAAATGGGGTGCATCAAATGGTCTATGAAATGGTTTGTCACTCTTAAACTTCACCTCAGGATTTTCAAGAGCCTGCAGGACTAAGCTAATGGGTTTAATTTATTAATTGTGGTTGCTGCTTTAATACCACAAGACACTTCAAGTTTTATTTCAGTCTGTGGAAAGCAGTTTTCCGCTAGAGCTTTGGAAAATTTACTTTGGTAAACCCATCACTACAGATGTGAATGCATTTTGGCTGAGCTAGATTTTTTTCTTTGCCTTCTTACTCTTAAAACAAAAAGGGTAGGTTTGAGATGAACAGAAAACAAAAGGTACTTTTTTAAAATTTGTTTTTATGTTAACGTTTTATAGAAGTAGGTAGTCTTTGCTAGAGCACACTCTTCCTTTAAGTTAAAACCTTCTGCATATTTACTGACATTGTAAAGTATCATAAAATAAACACATCACTGTCCTGATAACTATAGCAGCAAATCTGTGGAGGATATCAGCTAGCATCATCTTGAAGATAAAGATACCATTTATTTTTTCGGAAAACAAGGAGAAGACCAGAACTTGGAATTACCAGCCTGAAGTAAAACTAATGATGGCTACAATAGTAGCCTACTGTATTAGAGAGGGTAAATGGTTGAGAATTTACATCATTCAGAACTAACTTGAGAAGGTGGTATTTGCAGGGGAGAGAAACAGAGTTACATTGTTTTCAAGTCTCCTGTTACTGGAGCATTTTTTGAATCCCAGCCTGAGGTATTTTCATCAGCAAAGCCTGCTGAAACACTGTTTTGCCACCTACAGTGCATTCTGTTTGTGCTGGTGTAACTGGTCTTAGGGCAAAGCAGTGAGTCAGATTGGCAATAAATTCGTGCTTAAAATAGCAGTTTACCATTGTCTGTTAAAAACAACCTCACAGAAGAGGTTTTTTTAATTGGTTTTGGAGTTGTGCTAATGTAGCTCAGGGTAATTCTGCTCTCAGTGTAACTGTATGGGGATTTTTTATATTTCTGAGAGCACTGAATATTCATGTGGTTATTTTATTACTGATACCTGGAAAAAAGCATGTTGTTACTTCACAAGAGGTGTTTTTGTGTCTTGCAGACATATCAAGCAATTAAATAAAAATGAGAGTTTTAATAGAGATTTGTAATAATTACTGTTACAGACAGCTAAATCTACTTATTTTCCCCTCATGACAAACAAAAGGGAAATGCCTTTTGATTATTATCAGTTTGTTCTGTTCTTTGCTCTTTTTGTGAAGTGTTTTGTTATTTCCTTTCAGGAAACTCATTGATTCAGTTTATTTCTGGAAACACTGATAAGAAATAAAACTGGACCAAAATGGTGTAAATTATATCCTATATCGTATCTAATTTCATCATCATGAAAGATACTTTATTGTTGCTTTGCAAATTAGTTTCAGACACTATTTGCCATTTTATGTTCCCATGACAGGCTGGGAAGCAAGAAAGTTATGTGCAGAACTTGTTACTCTCTCTTCATGGGAACAGATTTTAAAATGTAAATATTTTTCTCCTGCTGCAAGAGAGAACAGAGGGAGTAACCCTTACCAAATGTATGTCTTGCTCAACACTACATGCCATTATGCAGCAATGACAGCTCTAACATCTCTAGTTAGACAAGGCTTCCAAGTCTTAACAGTAACAAAAAAGAAGGAAAAGAAAATGTTTGTATCAATTGCATGCACTAATCTTTCTCATCCCAATCTTTATATCTTTCTAGTTTGTATGGACAAGAAATTGTCATACCACTAAATACAGAATCCTCTGCTGGATTGTTTGGTTGTGTCAAGAAGAGGATCTGCTCTGAGATTATTGGCAGTTAAACAGGGAACACTATATAGCAGCTGTGGTTTTTAGAATCTCGTACTTTTTTTAGCTTTTGACTAAATTATTTCTGTAGTGAATTGTTTATGGTTACATTTCTGATTTTTAACATTATCAGCCTAATCCGGTCATTCTTTGCATACATCTGATAACCCACATCTTGGAAAACTTGAAAGGGTGCTCTTGTTAAGTTAAGCTAAATTTTTTTGAGAAGTGGTTGCAAGTGCAAATGGGATCATTGATTTCTGAGAACTTTAGTTGATGTATGGCAGACTGTTCTCATGTGTCCAGGCAATTGTCATCCAGAGGGATGGAAAAGCTTGTGAAGATATTCTGCTTTCTAAAAATTATTCAGAAAAAAAAAATCTCTTGCTTCAGTCTTGCTAAATTTTTGAGGTGAAGGAGACTGTCCTCTCTGAAGGAACGAGAGACAGGATTACTTAGAAAGGAGGCTGGAGAACTGGAATGGTAATTCTTTGACAGCAGTAAGTCATGGACGCAGTGCATGTTTGAAAGTGACTTCTTGATGCCTGTTCAAGACAGTCTTTCTCATCAACTCTTTTTGCAGCTTATATAAAGTCAGGCTTTTCTTGATCTTCTGCATTGAGTGGTTGGTGGTTCTTCCTTTCTCTACTGTGGAGCTTTTTCTGCAGAGACAAAGGTGAGGGTTCCTCATAGCTTGAGACATACTGAGGCAGATGATGGTGTAGCCTAGCTTGTTGAAGAAGAGATAGATGTATTTTGACAGGAGGGCCTCTGATAGAGGATGAAGTAAGTGCTTTCACAGTATTTTTAAGGAAGTAAAGTAATCAATCTGGGAGCCAGTGGCAAAAGGTTTGAGCAGACAAAGGGGTTTTTCAAGAGGAGCAAATCATCATAGCAAAAATGTAAGTTAAAACTGATTTATGTCTTACTGTATCTTGGCAGTAAGCAAAATCCAGCAAAGCTGGACACTTTATACTGTGAAGACAGTGAGTTAGGAAGGAAAAGCCTATGTTTTCCATTTTCCTGTCAGTAATATATCCTATCTTTCCTCTCCTTCTGTTATTTGCTTCTCTCCACCATATGTGTCTGACAGGTGACTTTAGGTAAGCAGTAATTGTCTCTTCAGTAAAAATGGTCATCTTTGGTATTTGCCATAAAAGGCTGATTGGCTACTCATGCCTTGAGTGTACTTAGTATAAAAGAGCAACTGTATTTTGGTATAAGGTTTTTTAATGCAGTTGCAAAATCTGGATGCTGCTGCTAAGTAAATGAAGCAAGGGCGCATACAGGTGGTTGCTCCCTGTTAGGTGTGAGTCTCATAGCCTGGGGTGGTAGGTAAAGACTGATGCATGCTGCAGAGCTTACTGGCTTTGCTGAAGGCTGTACTGTAATACGGTAGAGCTAGTGTGGTCATATTTCATTTGAAGAAGTAGCAGTTTCAGTTTTCAGACAAAATAAGCTTCTCAAAATTCTTGATTTCGAATGTATTGCTTAGAGAACACTGAGAAAACAGGAGTTTCTGCAACTTGGAGAAAAATGTGTTTATAAGATGATGGAACAGGAAAAATTCACAGTTTTTGCCAAAACAGGATTTGAATTTTAACTGCTGTGTCTTAATAGAGTGATCATTTCAAATGATAATTTCAAATTTTAAAATATGATGATGTGTTTAAAATAAAAATTGCCACATCAGCAACTGGCTCAAACATTTCCTTTCAAGTAAGTCTGTTTATATAATCTCTGAAATAGCTGGGTTTTTTGTTTTTAAATCACTCCTTCATAGTTGAACTCTGCTGATTTTAAGAAAAGGTCTTTGAAGTGAATCTGCAGGAATTGTTTGGTCTTTCTTGACATGTTCTGTGTATATTTTACTGTTGTATGAAGTTCGTTTTCTCACTTAATGATCACATTTAAGTGGAAGTGTGACACAGTTCTATTCTTTGAAATAGTTTATAATCTTGCAAGCACACAATGAAGGTTTTCCCTCCAAGGTGTGGAAAGAGGATTTGTTTTATACTGTGATCAGACCAGTCACATGGCAACTTTTTGCCAGATCTCTAGTGCCTGTAAGCAGCTGGTGAGTGTATTCCAGCTTCTTTAGCTGGTGCCTGGCTAGAGCAGTGGACATTGCAGTAGGAAAGAATCTGACCACTGTTAGCTGACACTGGCATAATTGCTGTGCCATTCTTTAGTAAATGCCATTCTTCAAATGGCGTTTTTTGCTGTAGAGAGGCAAGATTTTTTGGGAGTGATAATTTCTCTTTCCTAGAATAAATAATATATTTAGAAAAATGGACAGGAGGTTGGTACATACATAATCCTTTTATCAGACCTAAAAAAAGCTATGCTACATGTTGGTTAGCATCAGCAACAGAAGTTGTCATCTTTATTTGATGTATAAAATCAGAGGAATCTGTAGAAACTTGAGTACCAAAGCTTAACTGTTGATGATGTAATTAGTGACACTTTTCTGTTGGTAGAAACCCATCTGTGGTGATTTCAGAACTGACATTGTTATTTTAAATACGCATTTCATGGTCTCATTTAGACGTGCTTCTGCTCTGAGATGCTTCACTAAGGTGAAAACCTAGACGTGTATTTATGATCCACTCAGATGTAATCTAGAAGACTAAGTGAGTAACCATGGGAAGCAAAACATTAGAACATGATTTATTCAAAACTTGTTTTGCGTGTACTCATGTTTTGCGTATGCTAAAGGCTTTTCTGTAACAGCTGTGTTCTTTTCTGAGACAAAATAATCAGGAAGTGAATAGGATTCTAGCATTTGTAAGGTAATCTCATAAAGCTCTGCCTCACTTAAAGCAAATGGGGTTACAGTATTCTTAAATCTTGCACATGTGAAGGAGTTTTAGATTCAAATTGCCTCTTACTAAGTCTGATATCAGTGCATCAATGGATGTAGAATCTAAATTCCTGACATTACTCTAAAATCAGAAGAAAAATGTATGTATTGTAATACTGTCATTTGAAGTCTAGTACACTTAGCTTGATCTGGAAAACCACTGGATTTGAAATTCAGCATTCACATATATAAACAAATCATCAGGTAATTTTTTAAATAGCCAGTGATTTTTTAAATTAGGTATGACAAGGAAATATTTCTGCTAATAGGGAAAAGCAAGCAAATTAGTTGCAAGAAGATGTAATTAGGTTTAGGCAAAGGAATTTTTGAGTTTAAAAAAGGTGCATAGTTGCATGTTTTCTAGTGTCAGCATTTCTGAGCTTCTAAAATATCTGATAGAATATCTGGAACTTCAATAATCATATTGTTGCATGAAAAATATATCTTGAAACATCCTTATTTTCTTGTTACATTTTAGTTATTTAAAATGTTTAATTATGACTAAATTTACTTATAGGCCTTGTTGAAATGACAGTTCTTGTTTAGTAGATTTCTTATGTTTCATATATACATTCTTTTAAAAGAATGAGAAGTACAAGACCATTGCAAACTGTTGCCCATTGTCTTTTATTATACTTTCAGATTAGATTTTGCTTGCCATTTTATTTGTTGTCATGTGCTGTTTGGCTTCAGACATCTGGTACAATTTTTAGTAGACCTTGCTATTTTTCTATCTTTGTCTTTTTTATGTTCCTTATAAGTGCAGCCCTGTTTGAGTCTTTGGGAAATTTTGTTTTGCAAAACACTAAAATTGCACTTGTTTTCTGTTTAGTAATCAGCAAGAGTTTAATTTTTAAAAATCCCTTAAACATTAAATTATATTACATTGTTGGAGGGGAGTATGTTGTCATGAGCATTTCAGGAATCGAGGAGGTATGATAATCCATGTACTTGTTAACACCTTCGAAGCGCTCTGATGTGAGATCTGTCTTGGTTTTATAAAAAGCTTTTTGTTGCTGTTCTGCTGTATTCTGTCCGACTGTCTGTTGCTTCTGTTTTCACTCCTTTAGTCACGCACAAATTGTAATTTTCTACTTCGTAACTCCTGAATTTCCCTTGTATCCTTTCTGAAGGACTGTCAGGTACCTGTTCCTTTGTTACTAGTGCTGCTTGGATGAAAGGTTATATGTACTGCAGTTGGGCATTCAGAAGAGTTGGATCTCTCTCATCTGGTTTCAGCGATTTGGTGTGTCAGGATGGCTTTCTGTGCTGACATTTAAATGAGAGACAGTTTCTCAGACTTGCCCTTGCTTGGACAGGCTGTGTGTTGAGCTCTTCTAGGTCTTCTTCAAAACTGTTTAAGTGTTTGATTTGTTCTTTGAATAACTGGTTGTTGTAGCCCATATCAATTAAAAGTTTGCTCCTTTATGATAAGAAGGTTGTCCTTGTGGGTAGAACATACTAACAGCTGATGATGAATCACACCAAAGATGCATTTACCATCAGGGTCATCAAGTGCAGGGTGCCCAGGACAACGTCCAGAGGATAGTTCAAAACTTCTCTCAAGCTACCTGCAAATTACGTTAATTTTATAATGAGACATAATTCAAGTTAAAGAATTTGCAGATTGCCTGTTTTTGAACAAAATTCCCTAGATACCAATGTAATCAGTAGGTCTTAGGAGTTGCAAATAAGATTTTTTTTCAATGTTAAAATAATGGATTGCTTTAAATAGTTAAGTAACTATTAGTTTAAGGTTAAAATAAGGGAGTCCAAAGTGTAAACTGCAGGAAACATCTTTTTTACCTAGACATTTCATTCAAATGTCATTTTTAATATCCTAGCTGTGATATGTATCTATACAGTACAAATACTTTTACATGTTCAGCATAATAAAATTGTTTTATGCAATATGTAATCTAAATTCAAGACAAGTTGTGCAATTCATCAAAGCAGCTCCTCATATGAAATACTGCATCATGATTTATCCAATGTGTTCTTATTAATAGTTTTTCTGCAATTAATACTTTTTTTCAAATGGAAAATGTTCTTGTATCTTTTTTAGGGTTCAGCTGATCCCTTAAACAGTGCGTTCCACCTGACATACAACATGGTACTGAACTTACTTCGAGTAGAGGAAATTAACCCTGAATACATGTTAGAAAAATCATTTTATCAGTTCCAGCATTACAGGACTATTCCAGAAATAGTGGAAAGTAAGTATTTCTGCATGTTCTCATGTGAGTAGGTATAATATTTAGTGACATTCAGTAGTTAGGCTTTATTATGCTCACAGGAGATTTTACCTGTGCAGTTTTTGTCTTCCCTGCCAACAATTACCATATACCATGTGTTATAGTTTCAGTAATTTCCTCTTGTTCTTAGGACCTATACTGATATGTGCTGTCAGTTTATGAGAGCTTTCCTCTGTGAGTCAGACAAGAATGGTTGTCACATTGCTAAACTATAGGGTGGGAAGAAGGAAAAACAATTTAAAAATTCCTGTGGCTCATTTGAGATGCAGGGAAAAAAAATCTTAGGGAATACAAGTCTTCCACCTTTTTAATATCTCAGTACAAGCTGTAAAAAGAGCTTAAGTGAACTGCATTCAGAGTAGTGTAGGTAAGAAATGTTTAATTATTGTACAACGAAAAGTTCAGAGAGATCTGAAACGTTATTTGCACTCCACCAAGTAACTGCATTTTGAACCATGATCCTTGAATAGTGAGTTTTCCTGAGCCAAAGTCAGTGTCTGGAGATTTCAGCCAGTGTTTGAGAGTGAGGCCTCTTTCAAAACTTAATCCAGGAGAATCATAAGAACATTAGAGGTAATTATAAGTATTGAGCAGTTTATCTGTTTATTTGTTAATTGAATGTTAAGATGGAAAGCATGGTATGTACATGTAGCTTTGATAGTCATGCAGAGGGATGGTTTCAATTACCTTTCTGTAAGTTTGCAGGTGTAGTAGTAGTTAACTATAGTATTTATTTCCTTCCTTTATTTCCCTGTTCCAGTTGGCATGCCTAGATCTTTATTCTGGTATTCCAGCGTTGCAGTTTAAATAGAAAAATGCAGCTGAGGAACTTTTTTCATAGTTTGTGGACAGTCAGTTTAGGCACCATACTGGGCATTAGAATTTTTTAATCACTTCTGCTGCAATAAAAACACAAAGGAGAGAATTGGCTACTTAGACTAAGGAAGAAAGTATGCCATGAGTATGAATGGATGGCTTATTTCTTTTAAAAATTGGCAGGTAAAAATAAGGAACACTTCCCTAAGTTGTCTCTCAAGTCCCAGTGAAGTGGGATTTCCAGGCCACTTACAGCCTTTCAAAAACAGCATGCAAGAGGATGAGTTAATAGAGAGGAAAAAGAGATATTTTTCATAATCTGTTCTTCGTTTTTGTTTGCTGGTGTTAATAGCAGAATGAGAGAATTGATCATACTGATTAGAATAAAAACTTATTTGCCTAAGTAAGGTATAGAAATATTGGAGGAAGAAAATACTGCTTTTCAACTGATAACTCAGAGCCTAAAACAAGTTAGGAAGAACATATTCTAACAACTCCCCTCTTGCTGAAACACATCTTTCTAGAAGATGTCTTTGAGCAATCTTATTTTTATAGGAGGAGACAAAAAGCAGTGGTAGGCATTGAATAACTTTTCTACAAAATCATTGCAAGTTTTAATGTGACTTCTGTGCAATCCTAGATCAGTTATTCCCGGATTATTGGGTGTCGAGCCTTTTCCAGTTTCTCAAGCTTGTTTATTTTAAGAAAATAATACTGGTATTTAATTTTCTATAAATATAATTTAGTGGACAAACTTACAGATTTTTAGCTTTCCAGAGAGTGGGTTATGGTAAGTAAAAAATTAGTACTATAAGTGGTCACAAAATATTAGTCATGGAGATCTGAAAGTGAAACACTGATTCCTCAATCTGTGCAAATTTTTATGAGATTTTACTTTTCATTATAGGAGTCAATAATTTGGAAGCACAGTACAACAAAATTGTGATTCCCAATGAAGAAAACGTGGTGATATACTACAGAATCCGCCAGCAGCTTGCAAAACTGGGTAAAGATATTGAAGAGTATATTCACAAACCAAAGTACTGCTTGCCCTTTCTGCAGCCGGGAAGACTGGTAAAGGTAGTTTGATTTTTATTTTTTTTGTCTTGTTTTTCATTTCTACCTGTTTGTGAAATTTGCAAGGGTCATTTGTGTCTGCTAGTTTACCATCTTGAAAAATTAAGTGTGTCACACTAAGCACCAGTTTTGACTTGTGTTAGTAGCTCATGACTGCTGTTGTAAATATCAAAAAATCAAAAAGTTGTGCTTGCTAGGATGTTATTATATATATTACAATATAATGTCCTGTAATATTTCCAGGTGAAGAATGAAGGTGATGACTACGGATGGGGTGTGGTTGTTAATTTCTCTAAGAAATCAAATGTTAAGGTAAAGTACACATTTTCTCCATTACCAAAATATATACCTGACTGTTTTTTTTCTGAAAATAAGACAAAACTCCTATTCCTTTATACTTCTCAAAGGCAAAAAAAATTCCTTTTACCCCAAATGTACAAAAAGCTCTGAACTTCCTGAAGTGAAAGTGTAAAGAAATAAAGCTATAGTAGATGGAGAAAACTCCAAGTCTTGTGTTCCATTTTTAAATTTTAACATATTTGTGGAGGAAATGCTTGCTTTTACATAGCACTGAAAATGTTTCAAACCAAGTTTTTTCTGAAACATTGCCATTGCTAATTTAAGCTGTTGATGATAAAGATACTGTGTTGTTTTCTCTCAGACAATCTATAGAAGCCCTTAGTGAAGGCTGAGAGCAGTGGGTGACTGACATTTAGCTCTGTGGAGAAGGTTATTGCAAATTGGCAAATTGTGTCTTGAGTCCTAAATCAGTGTGTGAGACATGGAATTGCTTGTCCTCTGAGACGTTGCCGTAGAGTTGAAAAACTAAAATACAAAGAGAGCAAAACAATAGAAATGGATCTGATGACACTTGAAAGAAAAGACAGAGGGCAGTGATGCAATAGAAACCAGACTTTCAGAAATGCGTTTTTATAGTTGGTCTCTGCATAACCCCTAGATGTTGTGTTGGTTTCCCTTTCAGAAATGTTTTGACCAGCTACTCTGCTCTGTAAATGAAAACCTAAGTTAAAACCATATTTTTCTGTGGTAGCATTTTTGCTGTAATTTTATCAGGAGAGCATTGGCTTTATTTGCTAGGTCTTAATGCAAAGGTGTCTTTTTTGAGTTCTGGTGGTGCCTGTTCTTTTGGTGCTTTTCTAATATATATCCATTGAAGAGGAAAGGAGAAAAATGTGTTCATGCAAAACTTATTAGAAGAGATTTTGTTTTCTTTTCCATCTTCCTTTTGAAAGTCATATTTCTTTCTTTTTTGAAGTTGAAAACCTGGGCTGTTACTGCTGTTGCTTAAATTTTTGCTTATAGATTGCTTTTCTCATAGAGACACACAAATAATAAACCAGATTGCCCCCTAGTCCCAGCTTTCTCTGTAAAATTGCCAACTTCTCTGTCATTTGGAGGCAGTTCTTCTATCTGTGTCATATTTTATTCACATATATATTTGCCTTCCCTATCTGGGCTGCCTCACTGTTGTATAAACCTTTGGGCTTGAATATTAGCTTTGAAATGATGGTCTGTTTTGCAAGAGATGGATGTGGCTCCAGCAGCACTTTTTTTCATTAAATCATTCTAGCAGCTGGGTTGAATTTTTCCTTTTGGGTGTGTGGAAAGAATGACAATTAAGGAACAAACTTGCAGCAATGTAGCTCTTAAAGTCAGTATGAAATACTAGTTTCTGTTAGCAGAGGCAAAACAAATTATTTGAAGTTGTTGTTTACCCATATTAGTGTCTATTCAATGAATTTTTGTCTTGAGATGCAGCTGTCATTCCCTATTACTATTTAAAATATACAAGTATACTTACTTAGTACTGGGAAAATATTACTTATGCTGTATCTTTAAACCTTCATCCACTTCTAAACTGAACAGTTCTTTGGATTTGGTTTTAGGAATTATGTTGAATTCAGTCTATATTACTAGTTTACACAAAGCTTACCCATGGTATTTTAAAAGATGATGTCTGCCTTTTGTGTTAGGCCTATAACAGTCCTGTTTGAAGTTCCAAAAATTCCTGTTTGTAGTAGGAGTGTATCTGAGCAACCCTAGTGCATATTGATCCAGTCAAATAGCTGTTGCCAGCCTTTCTAAAAGCAGTGTGTAAAGAAAGTTATGGCCTTGTGAACAGTAGTCTTTAATCACCACGTCTACATGTTCTGGTTCTTTAAATCAGTGTCAGCTGTTACAGGAGCAGTTTAGGATATGTAAAGATGCAGCCTGCAAGACTTCAGCTGCAGCTTTCCACTTGTCACAGATACAGGCTGTTATGCTTGGAAGATTTTTCTGTTGTCTTTGTTGTGCATGAAAACTTGAACCTGCAAATGAAGGAGATCCTCTAAATTTTGGTGGGGTTTGTTTTGTTTTTTTTTTTCCCAAATGTAAAGTTCAGTACTGCTAGCATGATGCGAATATGCATTACAATTTAAAAACATATTGGCTTACTTTGAATGAGCTACATGAAGAAGAAAATGCAGTTACATCAAAGGTTCAAGCAGACTTCAGGCTACTCTGGCAAGGGAGGATAGGGAGGGTAATTTTTTTAATGTGTGTTTGTGGGAGAGATCTTCCAACCAGTTCACCAGAGTGTGGGTTTTCAGAGTGTACTGTAACATTGAGCTGATACTCTGCAAGAGACATAGTTAATTTCATACCTTTATAATACTGGATAAATCATGCATTTTTCATTAATTCCTGCTTGTATTTTGAAATAACTGCTACAGACCTAACTGCTCTTCTTCTGTGCCCTCAACAGCCAAATTCTGGTGAATTGGACCCATTGTATGTAGTTGAAGTGCTCCTGCACTGCAGCAAAGACAGTCTGAAAAATTCTGCTACTGAGTCTGCCAAGCCAGCCAGACCTGATGAGAGAGGGGAGATGCAGGTTTGTTTCATGTGTTTATTCTCAGTATTTCTTTATAAACTTCCCCAAATCTTCATTTCCAAGCCATTTATGAACCATGATAAAAGTGGGACTGATGTATTTAAGGAAGAGAAAGAATTTGTACACCTAATTCTGCCTTCTTAATAAATTAAAGTAGTACATTTTTAGTAGTACTTTTTTAGTATATTTAAAGTAGTATATATAAATTAAAGTAGTACATTTTTAGTACACTTTTTGACAATGGCCTTTTTTTAGCAGTATCTTGTCTCTCGGAACAGCGTTCCTTTTTTATTTCTTAAAATTATTAAGGCTGTAGAAGATTTTCAAGATCATTGTGTCCAGCGTGTCATCTAAATCATAGCACAAAGTACCAAATCTAGTTGTTTCTTGGACACTTCCAGGGGTGGTGACTCCACTACCTCTGAATGGCTTTGAAAAACTCTCTCATTCTAAAATTAAACTGAAATTTTTTTAGAGAAAATATTTCCAGTGTTTAAAATTTTCAAGTTGAAACGCTATGTCAAGACAAACAGTTACAATTTTCAGATCAGAGGCAGTT
This sequence comes from Cyanoderma ruficeps, assembly GCA_008694505.1. Classification (NCBI taxonomy): domain Eukaryota; kingdom Metazoa; phylum Chordata; class Aves; order Passeriformes; family Timaliidae; genus Cyanoderma; species Cyanoderma ruficeps. The sequence continues at coordinate 1,471,842 of VZDJ01000511.1, forward strand.
TAATAAGTCTGCAGGTTTTTTCTCAGAAACTTCATTTAAACCTCGGAATTTAATGCAGTATTGATTCTTTGTGGTGTCATGATTGTTTTCATACGTAGGAAAATGTATTTTTCTGGCTTGATGTTCTCTGCTAGTAGCATTCATATTTAAGTCAGATACTTATATGACAATACTTTGGATCAGAGGAGGTATTCCAGCAGTTGAGACACAAGGTATTAGAAAAGCTGTCGTTTTGTTTTCAGTTGTAGTCTTTCTCCAGATGTAACAGTGTTCAGAATTTTCCCATTTGGACAATTACTCTTCTTTATGAATACTTCAGGTCATTAGCCTCATTTTCCTGCTTTCTGATTCTCCTTTACCCACTACTGTGTCCTTCAGCATTAAGTTTTCCTTTTCCCTTGAAAACATTTTTCTATGGATCAGTAACCAGAGGTATGTTTTTTACTGATTTATGAGTTACTGCACTCTCTTTGGTAGGTTGTTCCTGTTTTGGTGCATCTGGTCTCAGCTATCAGCAGTATCCGACTCTACATACCGAAAGACCTGAGACCCACTGATAACAGGCAAAGTGTGTTAAAATCTGTACAGGTAAGTACCACTAGGCTGTGTAAACACTCTGCTCTGACTAGTGAGGTACTCTTGAACCCAAGGCAACTTGTTCTAAAGAAATTTGTGTAAAGTTTCTGTCAGGTCTTCACCCTTATTCTTTAAAGGGGTTGGAAGCCACAGTGTGTGAATTGTTTCTCCTTGTCATTTTAAACTGATCTTGAAAACTGCTGAAACACCACATAACTTACATTACAGCCTCCTATGTCTCTATAGTTATGCCAGCTCATTTGTAAAATGTAGTTTATTGTATTGTTACTAATCTTAAAAAAATCTTATTTTTCATCATTGTAGGAAGTACAGAAACGGTTTCCTGATGGAGTGCCCTTACTAGACCCTATTGATGACATGGGCATCAAGGACCAAGGGTTGAAAAAAGTAATCCAGAAAATAGAGGCATTTGAGCATAGGATGTATTCACATCCTCTTCACAATGATCCAAACTTGGAAACCATATACAAACTTTGTGAAAAAAAAGCGCAGGTAAAGATATAAACCAAATTACTTCATGTTTAGCTGCAGAGGGTGGAGGGAGTTTGTTTTTTTACTTGCTTTTCTTTTATTTGCAAAGCCCAAATCAACCCTTTTAAAATTATTGAATCTCACTAACAAAATGGTTGAGTTGGTGGGATGCCCTTCATTGGTACAAACGCAAAGTATATCTGCAAAGAAGACTTCAGAGGAAGTTTTCAGGAATTAGAAAGTTACAGGGGTCTTTTTCACTGAACAGACATAGCACAGTGCAGTGTAGGAAAAGTCTTCATCGATAATTTTAATTGATATTTTTTCATATACTGGTGCAAACCTGAGTTGAATTGGTGGGGCTTATTAGCTTGAGGAGTGTACCAGAGAAATCTTTGTGCTGCTGCTTCCTAAGCAGACTCTCAGCCTGGAAGCAATGCATTTACTTTGTAGAGACTTGTACCCTCTTAGACTGAAATCAGTTGTGCATGAAACTAGCTCTCGTGTTCCTCTGCTGCTTGATAAAACAGGTTCTTCTGGAACTACTTCACAGAAGTGAGGTAGTTCTGGCATGGGCAGACTCTGATCAACTGCGAGCCACTGGAGAAGTTCTGATAGCAGAAAGTAATGCCTTTGGCTTACATTTCATTGAATAATTGGTTAGCTGAGACTTAGTATCAGAAGGTGAGCACTCATTTCTCAACAGAGGATCACTTCTTTTTCTTTTCAGTGTGGGCTGATTTGGATTAAATTTGTTTTAAACCTTCCTCTTAGAAGACCTAGGCAAGACAACTAGTTAAGTAATGTGTTCATATACCATTGTTCTGAGGCCTTCATGTAAATTAAACAAGATATTCAAAACAGTTGCATCTATTAAACCAGCAAGGTGTAATCCCTCTCTTTCTGGCCCCCAGATTGCTATGGATATTAAAGCAGCAAAGCGAGAATTGAAGAAGGCCAGAACTGTTCTGCAAATGGACGAGCTCAAATGCCGCAAGCGTGTTCTGAGAAGACTGGGGTTTGCCACGTCTTCAGATGTGATTGAGATGAAAGGACGGGTTGCTTGTGAAATCAGCAGGTAATTGGCATCTGTGCAAACTGCTCACTGTTGTGGATATACACTTTCTGGTCCTTGCTAAAATTAGTACTTTATATTTTATAAAGTTTTGAGACCATTAGAAGAAGCGTTCTTCAGAGACTGCGTTCTGTGTAATAAAGGTAATACAGTGATTAAACCAGGATTAGTAAAGGTAGCAACTTAAGGACAAAATGCAGTCGATTTTAAAATTGCAATGTAGACATGAAAATGCCAAAACAATGGCTATTTTTGTGCCTGACTTAGGTAATAGCGTATGTTTTCATTAAACGTACACTCCATGAAGGGACGGTCTTGATTTCCATGGTTGATGTTGAACCAGGACTGTTGGTACAGTCACTCACAAATGAGTGTAGCAATAATTGTCAACAGTTACCAAGTCACTGACAGGTTTGGAATAGAGCAAAATTGCTTCCATAGGAATCTGTGAAGATTCCTATGCATTTTACTGTAATACATTTATCACGTACATATATATTGAAAAAGGTGAAAAAATCATGAATCAGACTTTAATATCTTACTGTGTAACTCAGATTTGATAGGATTTTGTATTTTTAAAAGTCACAGTTGACTGCTGTATTCCTTGTCTTACAGATAAGTTTGAAAGCTGCTACCAATATTTGTTTAGTAGCTAATTGCCTTGCAAAATGAATCAGAATTTTATCTAATTCCTGTCTGGCACTGCTTAAGTTACACATCTCTTTTTTTAAAAAAATATGCTTTGTTTCTTCCCCCATCCTATGCATTTTTTTTTAATAAACTCTAAAAATAGAGGTTTGGCCTTACCAAAAATTTGGTGTTTTATTCAAGTAAGTATGTTTAGATTTTGTATATGCATTATGTGCTTGCTTTTATAATTCATAATAAAGACTTTATTAAGTCTTTATTCCTTTCGTCAGTATTCTGAAAATACCTAGTTGAATCTTTTCAAAGCAGCATCAATATTAGTTTTAGTCCTTTGTGTAAGTTGCCTAAATCCCTGATTCATTTTGATCTCTTGATATTCTGTCTGATAGAAACTGATTAAATCAACTATTCATACTAACTTATGTGTTGTGTTAGGAGAGTTTTATTGTAGTCCAATAAGTGCTTTTAGTTTCTTTAAAATATTGTTGCAGTCTCTTATTAATTTGTATCCCCATTAAAAAGCTTATATATATATTTTGTGTGTGTGTATTTTGTGTCCGTGACAGTAAAATTAGGATGCTGGTGTTATCCAATTGCCTCACAAAACAGATTAATAGTTCTTCATTTAAAAATTACATATCGGTGAGTCTTCCCTCTAAGCTTCCTTTTCTCTATTTTAGTGCTGATGAACTACTCCTGACAGAAATGATGTTCAATGGTCTCTTCAATGACTTGACTGCAGAACAGGCAACTGCACTTCTCAGCTGTTTTGTGTTTCAAGAGAATGTGAGTTACTTCTTCAGTTCAAGAATTCTGTTGAATTTCTGTCTTCATTCATTCCTGTCTTCTAACAATACTGGTTTTAATTCAGTTGCAGAAATGTGTCAGAACAGTATGAGCCATTGCACATTTTTTACTGCTTCCTAAGGTGTTCGACATTGAACTTAGTTGAAAACATTTCAGCTTCAGTGCTAGTCTTTCCTCATGAGTGGCATGTGAAAGGCTGTGTTAAATTGCAGTCTTCCTCTTGCAATGAAGCAGTATCAATAGATTCTCAGTGTATGTGCTGTTGTTTATACAAACACACCCCTCCATATAATTTAAAATGTAGAATGATTATCTCAAGAAGATGCTCAACAATAAATGCACCCTACACTCTGGGGTGAGCATCTATTTAATTCTTGGATGTGTCTGTGTTACATCACATGATCAGTAACCTTGACCATTGATTGAAATGGCAGTACCACGTGGAATTGATACCAAAAAGGCTGTTAAAATCAGACCATACATTTTTAAAAACAAAAAACATGGGCATTTAATAATAGATGTTATTGTTTTCCCACCTGCAAGCTGTACACAAGGTTAGTATCACCCCAGAAAATTAGTAAACTTCCACGTGAAATGATTTTGCAAGTAACTAGCAAGATGTATCACTCAGGTGGATTTTAAATATGGAAAAAACCCCATTAGCAGCAGATGCTAATGCATTCCATTTGTTAGTAGAACGGAAACTGAGTTAAGCCATTGTTAATTAGAATACTGGGATTCACTCAACAATAGTAGTTGAGTTTAAACAGCTAGGGCAGAAAGATGTTTCTGTATTTTGAGAAGTCATGTTTTCATACATTGTTACTGATGCTTAAGTTATTAAAAACATTTTGCATTCTTCAAGAAAAGTTTGTCATTGTCAAAGTAGTTAATGGCATTTGTCAGTTCAAAACTATAATACAGCTAAATAGTGGGAATTTTTGAAGTATCCAGAAAGCAGGTGTTTTCATAACGTTGGTATACACTACAGAAAGATTTCGTTTTCTCATTTAGTTTGAGGAACAAACATTTGGGGAATTCAGTAATTTTAGTGTTTGGTAACAGTTTGAGAAGTTACTGGAATGATTTAGGGTGGCAGTATCACACATTGAATTTCTGTTTTTGCATTTAATTTGGTATGGAGCAAATGTATAGGAGCACTTAAGACTGTTTAATGTCTTCTTTTTCAGTCCAGTGAAATGCCAAAATTGACTGAGCAGTTGGCAGGACCACTTCGGCAAATGCAGGTAATGAGAAATCTGTCTGAGCTCTGGGTTAACATTAACATGAGCAAAGCTCATGAGTGATATTTAACAAGTGCACAGCAAAGACCTAATTTTGGATCATCAGTGAATTCAGCTGGCACTGCATGTGATTTTGCAATGTGTAACAATATGTTATATGATTCACAAGAAATCTTTAAGCTAATTTAGGACTTGCCTCTAAAAGTTTTATAAGCTTGCTTGCTACACTGTAGATATGCAGGCAGACTTCATGTAAACAGTGGTTTACTTTCTGGTTCTGAGTAATTTCACACTAAAAAGGAAACCTCATCCTTTAATGCAGTACCTAATAATGTGCATGTCTTTTTGTCAGTTAAATACTTATTCTGGTTAAGATTTATATATTGTATTTTATTTTAAAGGAATGTGCAAAAAGAATCGCCAAGGTGTCAGCAGAAGCAAAACTGGAAACTGATGAAGAAAATTACTTGAATTCATTCAGACCCAACCTAATGGATGTTGTGTATACATGGGCAAATGGAGCTAACTTTGCTCACATCTGCAAAATGACGGATGTGTTTGAAGGTAGGCTGATCAGTTGTTCTTTAGAAGGTATGAGTTGGTTACAACAGGGAATGGTAATACTGAATAACCTTAGTGTAAACTCAGATGTATTCAAGCGTCTGTATGGCTAAAATCAAGTTGGGAAAAAGCGTTTACTATATATATTAATTTATACTTACACACTGTTGATTTAGAATCTAAGATTTTTTAAAAAGCATTCTCTGTATTCTAAAAACTTTTTATAAAACCTGGAAATTCTAAACATTACAACAAAAGTTAATGCTTACTTTTCCTAGTTAAAGGGAAAAAAAACATGTTCCAAATGCTTGTCATCAGGAAGTACAGCTCTTGCACTTGTCCTCATTATAGTTAAGTTTTTTATTTATTTGGTATAACCAGTTGGTATAACCAATTCCTCTTGCTGACTTAATGATGACAGAAGTGAGAAGTGGTAACCAAGTCTCTCTTTTGAAGAGTTTTGCACAGCAGCGCAATGGAGATAGTTGCAAAGCCTAGATATAACGTGTCGGGAGGATTAACTTGGTTCCTAAAATTGGCGTACTAGAAATGGCCCCTTGAGGAAGAGTACTTCATTTTCACTTTGTAAAAGTATGATAATTCACAGCCCTGGTATTTTGTAAAAACAAACCATCCAAATGGTTGTCAAACAAGAATGAAAAGATCAAACCATAATGAAAAACCAGCCTGTTGGAAGTTGTGAAGAGTAGGATGGGTGCACCAGTCTCAAAAGTCTTCCTATTTTGAAGTTGTTACTGCTACTTCTTAAATGCTATTTCTTCTTTGCAAAGATTTGCAGATTCCCTTATAACAAGGGAATTCCTATACATAACTTATGCAGGTAATCCAGTGCATAGACCATGAACTTTCTAAAGAAGGTTGTTTTTGAGTAACACAAATCCTAGCAGTCTTTGCTTCTGCAGCCAGCAGATTCCTCCTATTTCAAGGAGTAGCTGAACCTTCCATTTGCTATGGAAGCACCCTGAGTATATGGAGCACTAAAGCAGCTGGCTGAGTTGACACGTGGATGGTTCAGGATACACGGGGCAGTAACATTTTCTGTTTACCATAATTGTACTAAGTCAGTTTTGTTCTACTCAATAGTGCCAGCTCCCTCAAAATTAGATCTTAGTGGCCTGTTTTGAGAAGGTCAGCTCTTGTAACAGGGGTCAATGCATGATTTTTCCCTTAACTTTCAGTAGGCTGGTTTTCTGTGCTTTATCCAAAAGGAAGGGAAGCACTTCAGGCATCCACTGTTGGTTATGTGTGCCTTAAATGGATTGTGGTGCTCCTAAATCCCAGAGTAGTTTACCTTGGTTATCCAAGTAACTGTAGTGATTTCAAAGAAAGTCAGAATACAAAATAAGCCTGAGTGGTCCAAGAACAAGTGTGTTTGCCACAAAGTGGAGGAGCATTGATTTGCTAATGAAAATACCTTGTCTTTAGGCTGAAATGTATGTGTTGGGACGAAATAAAAATAAGAGCAGCTTTTTAAAGCCATTAGGAAAGAGCTAAACTGAGTTAAGTATGCTATCTGTTAACTGCAGACCAACTCCTGCTTAATAGAAGTATAACCAATAGTAATTAATTTTAAAATTGCAGTTTTCTTTTTCTTGCACAAAAAACTGTCTGCAACCAGCCCAGCTACGCTGCCTGTAAACAGGTACTCCCTGGAATGGCTGTCAGGTCAGCCTTGTAAATGGAGATGAGCAGGATCTTTGACAGCTGAGCCAGGGCCTGCCACAGTGCAGCACAGCTCAGGCAGCTGCCCACAGATCACTTGTGTTGGGGTGTGCTCTGTGCTCAATAGCCTATGTGTGGGTTTTTCCATCTCATATCATTGCAACAGGTTTTACAGACTGTTCTCACTGCAGAAACTGACATGGCCTAGTGAGGCCCTATGAATGCTTTTTAGAAGAGAAGCATTACTTTATCATATCTCACTTTCCCAAGAGCTTTGAACAATGTTCTTTTCATATTGATTTTTTCCCCCCAGATATTATGTCTTAAGGGGGTAACAAAGGTTGTAAACACCAAACCCCCTTCAGTGAGCAGGGACATCTTCCCCTAAATTTGGTTTCTCAGAGCCCCATCCAACCTGACCTTGAATGTTTCAATGTATTGAAAGGTCACAATAAGGTCTCCCTGGAGCCTTCTCTTCTCTAGGCTGAACAACCCCAACTCTCTCAGCCTGTCCTCAAAGGAGACCTGTTCCATCTCTGATCATCTTGGTGGCCCTCCTCTGGACTCGCTCCAACAGGTCCATGTCCTTCCTGTGCTGGGGACCCCAGAGCTGGACGCAGCACTGCAGGTGGGGTCTCATGAGAGCAGAGGGGCACAGTCACCTCTCTTGCCCTGCTGGCCACACTGCTTTGGAAATAATTGGCTTTCTGGGCTGCAGGTGCACACTGATGGGTCATATAGAGCCTGTCATCCAGCAGCACCCCCAAGTCCCTCTCAGCAGGGCTGCTCTCAAGCCCTTCATCCCATGTTTACCCAATAATAGTTACTTTGCCTACAGTAATTTTGACTGTCGGAGATGCTGCTGGAGGAAACAAGCAAACAGGATACTGTTTGCTTGTGGCAGAAGAGCAGAAGCATTTAGTGTTGTTTTGTGAAATTTGTAGCAGTGGCTTGGGCTGAGCTGTGAGGAAAGCTCAAAGAGGAGATAAATGGATACTAAATCACAAGTGGGTGTTGGGTTGCAGTGTAGGAGCTGTGGCAAGATGCTTGTGTGCATTATTGTAACCATGCAGTGGAGTGGTAGAGTGGTCCATGGACTCTTGAGTAGCACAGGAGAGAGATCACTTATTGTTGTACTGCCTTTGCAGTAAAAAACAGTCCCAGAATAAACATGTTCTTGAAGTTCTTGAAGCAGCAAAGTCGTGAATCTCCTAATGCTCTGTGGTTTTTGTACTTGAAAGAAAAAAAAATCGTCTAGGAATTACTCAACAGCCCAGAAAGTAGTGTGATTAGATATTAGTTAGAGACTCTAAAGACAGTAGAAAGGACAAGCATTTGGAAACAGCTTCAAGGAAATTCCTCACAGAGAAATTTACTGTGCAAACAGAAACTAAGTTTAAGACATTTGGCTTCTAGATAAATTGAACAGGGTTGTAGAAGGAACTATTACTCTGAATAATTCAGGACCAGTTACATGATGGGGCACAAAGTTTTCCCTTGCTTTTTCATACAGGTAGCATAATTCGTTGCATGAGGCGGCTAGAAGAACTGCTTCGGCAGATGTGCCAGGCTGCAAAAGCTATTGGGAACACAGAACTGGAAAATAAGTTTGCAGAGGGTATGTATTTCATTTTCACAGTGAATTAAGCAGTTTTAGAAGAAAAAGTGATGGAGGAAGGGGCTGCACAGATAGTGGGGGCTGAAGGTGAATAGTTTAGTAATGTGAACTTCTCTTGTTGACTTCATAGTAAACAGCACCATTGCTGTATCTTTCCAGATAACATTACAAAGTTTGACTTAAAGGGTGGCTAAAAATGGATGTACAATGACTTCCGTTTAATGCTTATAATGTGCTTATAACTGTACTTCAAATAGTGGTTGTGTCAGTTCAGACTCTTAGATATTAATATTTTTTTCTTCTTCATAGGGATTACAAAAATCAAGAGAGATATTGTGTTTGCTGCAAGCCTTTACCTGTAACAGCAGACGTCTTCCAGAAACTATATGACATGATGGAACAAATTCATCAGTGTCACATGTGGCTTCCATATCAAGTAATTCCTTTTAATGGTGTTTACTTAAACCACAGTTGATTCAACAAGGCATGTACAAACAGCAGTATATGTAATATAACTTGTTACAGTTTTCAATAAAAATTTACAATTGTAATAGCTTTCTTTTAAGCAAGAGCTTGAACCAACTGAAATTTAAAGTTTAGATGTACAGTAACTGTGGTAGATGTTACTATATACAGGAAAAGTGAGCATCCAAGAGCAGCAACAGTCCCTTAAAGGCAATTACTTATATTACATAGTTAGACTTGTGAAATTGTTTTCTTTCAGAGCAGTGTAGGTGATGTGGGTCATTCTTCACGGTTGATGATTGCTGCCAAAGTGATTTCCATTTGTTGGAGTCTCATGTAGGGTTGTATGGGAATCTTCTTTTGGTTGAAATGTACATCCTCTCACTTTGAAGAAGTCTGACACATACACAACCTAAGTGAACAAATTAGCGTTAAGGGATAATAAGTGTTAAATTAGTCCTGCACTCACAAGTTTCTGAAACAAGGGCTCTGCAGCAGGCAAATTCTATGATGAAAACTAATAAAAAGCTTAATCAGTTTAAAACATTAGAAAATGGCAGGGAAGTCTTGTACAGAATTCAGATGTTCTTTCAATAACTTTTTCACTTTGCCATTGACCATTTTAGCCACTGGTGGTTTAAGCCAAATTCAAGGCTTGTGCTGACTAACTGCTGACTGCCTTACCAGGCATTGCTTCATTACAAGCCATAGTTTGAAGAGCTCTAAGTAAAGGAGCAAAATCTATGTTTCAAGGGCCCACAGTGCAAGTTTAATTTTTTTTTCTGTAATTTAGGTAGAACAGGACATGTGGTGCTTTAGCTGGACCCAGCAGCGCTAAGGCCAGCTCTATCTATGTAATCCTTCTTCACTGCTAGGAGACATCTCCCTCACTACAGCCAGGTGGTTGATCCAATTCTGCAGCTTGCTGTCTTCCACTGCTGATTTCACCAAGTCCCAGGCAGATGTGCTGGGCACAGTGCTGCATGGAGTGCAATAAATGAGAAGCCTCACATGATCCCCTCCCTTCCTATATTGTGTCTTCCCCTCCCACTGCAGAATACTGTCCATGGCAGAGAAAACAATCTCCCACCACACTGGCAACTGGCTGATGATCCAGCACTGCTTCAGCCACAGACCAGGGGAGTTTCAGCTTCCACTTCATCCCAGATTCCCTCCGTTCAATTTAGTGATCGATTTGCAGTTGCTGCGCCACTATGCTCTAACCTCAGCTTGCTGCTTTTGGAAAGAAACTCATTAGTTCTTTCAGATTAGAGTCTGAGGGTAGTGGTTGGTGCTAGTGTATATTTTTAAAAATAATTTCCTGACCTTTCAACTTTACTCTCTGTAATGCTACTTTCTACTCTTCCTTGTATTATTACCAAGCACCTTCTGAATCATCCAATATCCTTGACTAAACTTGTTTTCCTAATAAAAGTGTCCTCACCTCTTCGATCTCTGATGTTTCTTACTCTCTAAACTCCTTTTCTTAGAAAAAGAGATTGGACAAAAATGAGGGGTAGGATTACACCAACATGTAGCCATTTAGTAACAGCTACTGCAGCCTGTACAGTTTCCCAGAGCTGCTCCAAGATCTGTTTTGATTATTGATTGCAACTAGTGGACAGCTTTGTCTTGGACCATACCCTTCTGACCTGAGGAAGCTGACAAAGCATTTATTTTGGAGGTGGTTCTTCCCAGCTGAGCCTCGGTTCTTGGTAACTGAATCCTTCAGTATGCCCTCAGTTTGCTCCCTTTGATCCAGAAGTCCTGATCTGTCCCTTCCCATGGATGAATTAGCCATGGGACTCTGGTGACACCTAGTACAACTGTTGTCACTGAGTCAACTGGGCCTGCTGTGACAAGTTTAGTCTAAAGTGCCTGTTTCGTGGGACAGCTTTATACTCCTCAGTACAGCTAACCTTCACGGGTTCCTTGTGAACACATTTTTAGTACTAGGAATGCACACAAGAAATGGTGAAGGGTTTTATTTTCCGATCAGACTGAAAAAACACACTATAAGGTGGCAAACAGACAATTTGGTGCTCTCCTTATTCTTCAAGGCCTTTTCCCTCTGTTTACTTTAGACAGAGTTCTCTGCCTTTGTACTTGAGACTTTGAATTTGGCCAGAAGCAAAAAGCATGATTTATATAGAGAGGCCTACATGGTTTTCAGTTACCATTTACATCTTAATTATTTGAAAAGCTCTTGAGCAGAGACAATTTCATGTTGTCCAATGTATAAAACTACCACTTTACCTCATTGGTCCAGAGCCTGCCTTACTTCCCAAATTACTGTTGCTACACCCAGTTCAAGGAGTGGTTTCCCTGCTTCAGCAATTTTTGAAGCATTAGAAATACAGGTTTGCTTTCCTCTAAACACAGCCTGCAATTAATTCTAAGGTGCTGTTCATAAAAGCAGCATTCACACACACCCACCCCTCAGAAATTACTTACAATGAGCACAGCTACCACTGCACCCTGGATAAGTCCTGTTAAAACATCACTCCAGTGATGCTTGTAGTCCGAAACACGTGAGAGACCCACGTAGATAGATGCAGAAATGAGACCAAATTGTATAGTAGGACGTACAAGTCTTGCCCAGTCTCCTTTCATTCTTGCCTGAAGATAAAGCTGAAAGAAAAATAAAAATAAGTTACAAAATGCAGAAAGCACAGAAGCAGTAAAATTGTGTTGTGTCTTTTCAGAGGGTTGAAATTTTATTGAGATAATATTCACAGCTGTTCTCGGTGCTGTAGCTCAGGCTTCCAAGGTAGAGTTTGATGGTTTTGGACTTTAATTTATATTTAACACCATCACATTGTTCCATTTGTACCAATATGACAAATGAGTGTATTCAGGGTAAAGGTCCTGGTAATACTGGAGCCACTTAAGGCTTAAAAAGAATCCAGTGGAAGTCAAACCAGTATTTTACTCCTGCATGAACTAGGGTAAGCCTTATACAAAATAGTTTACATTTACTATACACAGAGCTGACAATTTTTTAACTTCATTCACAATTCCAGTCACCTTTAATATTACCAACTTTTAGCATAGCTTTGCACCTGTAGCTAAGTGTCCGACCTAACTGGGTGTAATGATTGCATTTCACTGAGCTATGTTCCTCACCCTTTTCAGCTGCATATTCACCATGCTACCACTCTGGTGGACATTCCCATGTTTTTTCTGTCCCTTCAGGTCTGCTTTTGTTGTGTACGTCTGTGTTTTTAATGTATTATCTCTGATCTGCAGTATTTACTGCTTTCCCATCTAATCTAATCGAAGGCCCTGCCTTTGTTTCCTCTCTGGTCTGTCTAGGATCTGACTGTCTACATCTGTCTAGCTCTCTAGTTTCTCCAAATACACTCTGTAAACATAATTGAATTTATTCTGAAACTTAATCCTATCACCAAAAAAAGCACCACAGTTACTGCATTCACTGAGGAAACAATACATTTGGAAGTTATATTTAGCATTTCAAGTATATCCTCTCAGAGACACCTCAGAAACTTCAGGGCAAGGACAAAACCTTAGCTGACAGTCTTGAGAAATGTAGAAACCAACACACATGCATCAGGCACCACACCAAACTCCTGGTAAAACCCTCCACTGCCAACTTCAAAAGCCATGCCTGACTTTGGGAAGCAGTACATTTATAATGTAAATATAGGCACAGAGAAGACACTGTAGATGCAGAGGTGATACTTTCCGAAGTTAAACATTTGGGGAATGTTTCTGTTAGTAACTTACATCATAATTTTGGCATGCTGACATTTTAAGCTATAAATGGAGCACCAAAAACATCAACCCCATCCATAAACAGTTTTCTCTATTAGAAAGGTCAGGGTAGAATCAGACTCTGAAGAAGCTACACCAAAGCCTAAACTGAAAAGTAATTTTCCCCCTTCAAATTGCCTGTCACACAAAGTTCTTTTAACAAAAGGTGTTTTAATGGACTTAAGAGAGATACTACTTCTGGATTTACTGGCAGAAGACCAGAACAATACCAAGTGCCTAATGGACTAGAGGAAAGTCAAAGGAGCCTATGTTGGTAGCCTTAAAGAGTTGGCTGATGATTTGATACTGCCTGTTCTTTGTTCTTTCCCTATTCCCACTAAATTTTCATGAAGGCGGTTAAAATACCTTGTTGCAATGAAGTTTTGTCCTTATAAACATTTTTGGAAGTTGGCAAAAGGGTGTGTAGTTGTAGTAGGGAGAAAAAAAAATGGCAATGCAACCCTTTTGCAGATACGTGAGAATACAGGTTTACTTATGAACACAAGAAGAAAATGGGGCAAGACATCAAATGCCAGCTTGGAAAGTTGCCAGCCCAGTGCACTGAATGATCAGTAAAGCAGTCTTGCCCTTAGGCAGCATGTAATCAAAATCTTTCTGCTTGACAAAGCATCAGACAAGAAATTTGGATCTGACATCTAAGTGAAAGCTTGATTTCTGCACTATGAGAGTAAGCTCCCGTCAGAGAAGATCTGGAGCTGTTCTATCAGCTGCAGACCACAAGCAGTTGGCTATAGACCTCACGAATTCTAGATGATTCTTCACACCATCAGCTCCTGTATCTGTACAGGAAATGGAAAAAGGCCTTCTTGCACCTTCTACTTGCAAATAGATTTACATTGTTCTAAAACTAGGTGTGAGAAGGGTGAGAAATGATACTACAGATAAGTGTTAGGCTGACTGATCACTTCTGTTTAATTTCAGAAATAGCAGCTGTCATTCTGGTTACAATTGGATTTGGGTTTTGGGGGGTTTTTTTGTTAGTTGAAAATAATTGCTTATTAACCAGCTGCTGCAATAGCAGATGCCATGTTATTTTTAAGCGGGTAACTTCAAACTGACACTGCTTTTAATAGGCTCAGAGTTATACTCCCCTGCCAAGCTTCTTCCCACTGCTGTGACCTGCTCTTCAGAAGACAACAGCAACATGTCTAGCTGCACAGGCCATCAGGTCCAGGCAGGAAATTAAAGCAGCTGAGGAGGAGCTTTTGCTGATGGTTCATTAAATGTAAATCAAGGTTAATACTGGAAGTATTCCCAACTTACCTTTATATAATATTAGCCCTTATGCAGCATTAAACACACTATGTGGAGATGTCTATCTCCACACTGCCTTAACTCCTGGTACTATTTTGACCCTCTTGACCAACAGCGTGCAATGGCTTCATGCTGTTTACAGAACCTCCTCCTTCACAGCATACCTCAGGTTCCTTTGCTCCTCTTCAAAGTAATTTCCAGCATAGCCTTAGAGAACGAGAACAGAAGCAAATCTCTGTCTCCCCACCCAAGCCTCTTTTCTAGAAAGGAATATGTTTTATAAGTAAAACTTGTGATCTATAGAAGCCACAGGAACTTTAGGAAATCTCATCTGGTTAATCCCACTGAAATGCCTCCTACCAGCATTTTTCATATTGCTGAGAACAACTTTGTGAGCCAATGAACACAGCAGGAGCATCCCAGGCTGCTCTGGTAGTGACCTTCTCCTGTCAGCATTCTGACCATGCCCACTTCCCTCCACACTGTTCTGAGCACTCTGATCCTTCAGCAGTTGTCATTTAGCTATGTGCCATTGCTCTCCACACCCCCGTCCTGCTGTTTCTTGTGTTTGCTTTGTTCACACCTTTAAAAAGTGAAAAGAGATTTCATAAGACTTCTTTTTAATGAGATTAAATAATCTCCAGGGGTTTTTCTCTACTAATTTACTCCATAATGAAAAGATGTCTTCTATGCCACACACATCCTGAACACAAATTTCTTCTTAATCTATGGGCTAGTACTTCATTTCTAAAAATACAGCAATGAAGAGAAACTCACAGCTACTTTGTGGCTTCTTGCAAGAAGCCACAGACATGAATGGAAGGGTCTCTGCAACTGGAGAATTATTTGCTACACCACATTTCTAGCATGACTTTTGAGCATTCACTCTTTCATCAGAGCAGTATTAATTTACATAAACACATGCCTACCTAATTTGGAAGTACAGTGACTTGTGTTTCCTAGATGGACTTCAGGACATGCAACCATGTGGCTTCACAAGGAAATTTCCTAACAGCTAACATATTACTTCTCCACTTTAAGGGCACAAAATTCTTTTAAATCTATCAAAACCTACTCAGTTTACCAACAAAGATCATATTTTAGATATTTGGTTTCAATACTTAAAACTCCTTGGTTTTTTTCATTCAATAACTTCTATCTTTTTCTAAAATTCAATTATACAGAAATTCTGTACTGCAATAATTTCGCCTATTAAGGTATGGGAAATCCTCCTGCACTTGTTTGAGAATGGAAGTCAAAAGGAAGAAATTTGAAGAGGGGAGGGATTGTGGTGGTGTTCCCCCACCAAGTAATAGTACTACTTGTATTAATTGATTTGTTCTGATACTTTTCAAAAATAGATTTTGTCCTGATACCAAAAGGCCCCAGTAATTCCATTTCCTACAGGTGTCCTGTCCTAAAGAGCAGAAGAAAGGCACACCTTCCCTTTAGAGATACATCTATTTTCACTCTTATTTCTGTCTCTCCAACCCTAACAGGCTCACAGCATCATTAACTTAAGAGCAGAACTGTGAGAAAACATTTTTCAAGAGAGAAAAATGCCATGTGACATAGAGAAATGAGAACACTTCTCAGTTTGTCCAAATACAAGTAGTAAGACTCAGGAGATGAAACAAAGGTGCAGAAAGTCAGTTCTCATGAAACAAATCCTTACTTTGAGAGACCTTAGTAATAGATACGAGTTTTAGAACTGAGCAAGTAAATGGCATTGACTTTACTTAGCTTGGCATTTGCTATTAGTCATGTCTTACTTTGGTTTATGGTATCTGCCTGAGCAGTAAGGAAGAGCCCTATGGCATTACTGTTCTAGGAGGCACAAAATACTACTGTGGTTATAGTGAGTATTTGGATCCATTACTGGCTATCATTAGGAAAGCTCATACTTCAAAGCAAGTCTGCTGACCCAAAAAGTCCCAAGAGCCACAAACCGTAGGGATTCTTCCCAAACCAAGAAGCTCTGATTTAGGAATGCTTAAGCACACTCAAGTACTTGTTTTTTACTCAAGTATGTGGTTTGCTTTGGGATTTCAGAGGTGGAGGGAGTAGATATGGAGCTGCTGTGTATAGGTGGTTTTGTTAATGAGGCAGGGGTGGAAGGAAGGGAGAGCACAGGAGGCACCAGTGTTTTGAAGTCTTCACAAAAACAGCCTTTGCATAACTAATATGAAAAGATGGTGCAGTTTTTCAGGTGGTCTGGGATGAGGCATTAACAGCTGAGAATCCAGGCACATTTGTAAAACAGGAAAATTCCATTTCTACAGATATCCCAAGGACATCCTTACAGGACACAATACCCCCTCTCCTGAGACTGTGAAGTCTTCCATTAGGAAGTTGGGCAGATGCTTAGAGTGCCAAAGTAACTATTCACCCTCCAACTCCATCAGTAGATACACACAGTCACCTTTCCCTGAGGAGAAGGCAGTGCAGTAGTTACAGTACCACAGACTTACACCAGACACAGTTTGCATCTGAGCATCTTTGATAAAAGCCTGTATTAAAATATGATCCTCCAAGAGAATGGACAGACTGAGACATTAAGGCCACATTCTTGCATAATGTTACGAAGCAACCCAAACCAAACATTTAGACAGACACACAGATACGTGATCAGCCATCCCTGTTCTGGTCCCGTTCAGCAACCCAGACACCTCCTCTCTGCTCAGACTAGGCAACAACAGAGAGAAAGGCTCCCTTCAAAGATTGTCAAAGCTTTCTCCTACACCTGTAATGTATGCAGAATAGTTCTTCCCTTTCTGCTTGTTATGGGAAACTTGAGAGATGCCTTCATATAAAAGCTAGTTTGCATAAATGCTGTTACTAAAATAGCTTTGTGTAAGAGTTATTAATCCTGCTTCAGCTAGCACAAACTCTGGAATTCAAGGAAATATAAGAAATCCAGTAAACTTTAAAATTTGCAGTTCTAAGCACAAAAGAGCCACAATATGTGCTGGGAAATAACCTGTCATATACAATCTTACGTTTATGCAAATATTACATAGAAGTGCAACAGCTTATTTTGTACCTGGAAGCACTGTATATATGAATAAACACAGAGCTATAGGCATCAGCCAACAAGACACTGCCTGCAAAGCAGAAATGTGGATAATGTCTCTCCCATGTACTTTTAAACACAGCAGGCTCACATCCAAACAGAAAACTGTATTATGAAAGAAATACAGAGCTGTAGAAGAATTCATGAGTCACTCATGAGCTGGGCTTCTCAAAAATATTTAAAAGAATAAAAATAAAGCAACTTAAGACTTTGATGCCTGTCAATACATTTTGCCTTTTTAATGAGATCACCTTTTCATAAATATGTATTTATGATCCCTGGTGACCCTGCATTATTACATATATGTCCTTTAGTTTTATTTTGATTGGGCAGAAAATAAAAAAGGAAGAAGCAATAGTTCAGAATTAGTTCTTCCCCTTCTAGTGAGGGAAAAGGATACAGATCTGCAGTGACTTCAGTGTGGAGGTATGTCTGAGCTGTTGTTCAAAGGGATGGTATATCCCTATTACTCTGACCATATCTGTCTCCCCTGTGTCAGCTCAGATGTTTGAACAGCCCTTCAAGGAACTGATCTATTGGAGAGCTGAACTGGGCAGGGAAACTACTGAACTAGGGAGAAAAGGCAGAGTTTGTACCAGTCTGGGCTCTTCAAGACAGCTGCATCCTGTTGTCAAAGGCAACTGATTTGCAAGAGCTGCCTCCTGAGCAATGGGCATAAAGTCCTGTTACTAGTAACAGCTCAGCTTTCAATTCAATATCAAAACTATAATCAATCTGTTCTAAACAAATACTACTTGTCCAGTGGGGAATGTTTTTTTTGGGGTTTTAATCCTCCAGCTTCAACTTGGCTGTACATTGCCAAAATAATTTCACATTGACATAATTTTTACCACTGAGCAGGATAAACTAACATTTTATTCCATTGTAAACTGGAATATTACACTTATTTCTTTTCCCTTTTCAAAGAAACAAAGCCCCTTGAAGAACTTTACTGGAAGAACTAAAGTATTACAATGTATTGCTTTCAACTCAGTCCTAAAGGAGCCAGTTCACAATAGTGGCATTACTACTGGTGGCCCTAACTTCCAAGCAAACCATGAAGAAATCAGTTTTCTTTGTGTGCTAACCATAAAAAGTCTAAATAACAATATTAAAGAATACTAGGAACACATACAGGTAGAAACAGAAGTGCTTTCATACTTGAGCCTTACTGCTCAAGTTACCCTTTATTTTTTCATCTGCTGAAAGTAAAATCCTTGATACTATGCACAGCATAGCCAAACAAAGCATTTTCAGTAACACGTTTTTCCATTAGTTTTAGAAGACTAGTCCTCAACTCTCATGTGTAACACAGTTAAGACAGTTCTGTAGCTCTAGTCAACAACATTTAGGAAAGTGAAGAAATAACTGCTGTGCAAACAGACATAAATAAAATGCTATGTTAAAGACTCTTGTTTGAGTACTGCTCCACTCAACCTCCCATCCCAACATAATTAAAATTGGAGTTTGAGAGCAGAGGTTGACTGGCACATTTGTGAGTACCAAAAGCAGCCTAAAGCCTTCTTTCACTTGTGTTTATCCTATGATCTCTCTGCAAAAGAAGGCTGTCAATCCCAGCCACTGAAACACCAGCTGCCCTCCTGTTCTCATCTGTAATTCCATGTGTCCTTGGATACGTAAAATGTTCCCAATGACTTGTAGGAGAGCCACTCAAGTTACACCGTGCAGGATTCATCCTCCCTGTTTGTCCCAAGTCTAAGCAGCACAAGCATGTTGCCATCCCCAGAATAGCACGACCTCTTGGCAGGGTTTGTGCAGCCCTACTCTTCATCCTGGGATAGGTACCGGCCGGGAAGTGCCCAGGCCAGCTACAGCCAAGACTGATTCTGTTACAGCAACATAATCCTCAGGGCCACACCTATTTCTGCCAACTGCCAACAGTTGGGGTGGATCATTCTGACTACTGATGGCAGTATGCATTTAGCATCTTAACTTACAATGACTTTTTAAACATTCTTAAATGAAAAGTCAAAGCTAAAACTGCCTGCAGCATCTCCCCCTCTAGGGCCAAGGTGCTAGTTTGGTCCGATGGACACTGCTAGAAGAGGTGTTCCACTACACTTGCCCTCCCATTCTCCAAACCAAGATTAAATAGATTTGGTACAGGAGAGGCCACGCGAGCTCTTTGACTATTAAAAAAAAGAAAGGAGCAGCATAGGGAGAGGACAACACAGATAATTTGGGATCCATTATCTGTTATTAGGTCACTGAATTCCCACATACTGTTGCGGTCAAATCCCCTCTAGCTTCCACACAAAGCTGCTGTTGGCAGAAGCTCTTATCCCAGAGATAACAGCTCTGCTCAGACCCAAACTAACCCATCTAGCTCTGATAAATGAGTCTCAAAATACATTCTCCACCATAATTCTACATTAGGAAATATAAGAAACTATAACTTTAACCTGCAAGTGGGCTGAAAACCCAAGCTTTAAATTTGTCTAGCTAGACACAATAGCTTTTTTTACAGGTGCAATAACTTCTGTACTGTGAGAACAAGTGATACATACTGCTGTTGATTTAAACAGATGGATTAAATAAACTATTTAACATTTCCATGCAACAAACAGGTAAGGAAGAGAATTTGGTGACAGTGAGTCATCACGTGTTTCCATGCGTGGCCCCTGCTATGAGAGGAGACATGCAGCACAGGATTATGTTCAAAATTGAAGGGTTTTTTCTCCTGATACCAGCAAAGCCATGCAGTCAGGGCTCGGATAACTTCTTCTGTAGGCAGAAGAAAGGAATGCTCCTCAATTCAGACTCTTGAAGAAATCCAAATGTCAAGTCAAAGTCAAAAATGTCAGAAAATCACATAATTGTTTAGGTTGGAAATGAGCCTTGAGATCATTTGAGTTCAACTGTTAACTCAGCACTGCCAAGTCCACCAGTCATTTATGTCCCCCGGTGCTGCATCCACACGTCTTTTAACTACCTCCAGAGATGGCAATTCCATCACTTCCCTGGGGTAGCCTGGTCCAATACTTGGCAATCCTTTCCAAGAAAAAATTTTTCCCAATATTCAATCTAAACCTCCCTTGGCACAGCTTGAGGCCATTTACTCTCATCTTATTGCTGGCTGCCTAGAAGAGGCCCACTGCCACCGGGCTACGACCTCCTTAGAGGCAGCTGTAGAGAGCTGTAAGGTCACCCAGAGCCTCCTTTTCTCCAGGATGAACCCCCATCTCCCTTGGATGTTCCTCCAAGGACTGGCTCTCTACAGATTCATGAATTCACCTAACACAGCACATGCATTCAGCAGGTAACTTCTAAGAGCACACTTTCTGCAGCACACATACACACACACGACAGACTCCTCCAGCCTCTCCAGAAAGCAGCCTGCTAGTGTCTGGTTATGATTAATACAGCCTCTGAGTAATGCCACATGTTAATGGCCTGTCCTGTTGATGACTCAGCCCCTGGCTGCAGAACGTGTGGAGGGTGCAAATGAAGCCAACATCAGTTCAGCAAATGAACAAGTCATCAAGTGCTGCAGGTTTGGCTTGGAGCCAGCAGCCACACTCGGCCTTGCCACACAGACAAGTGTGTGCGTGTGTTTTCCTCACCTTCCCACACTAGCTGTATTTTTGAAGCGATCTGCACTTGATTTGGTTTCTCAGTATGCAGTAAGGATGTACTAATCAGCAAGACAAAAACATACTGCACAGGACCCATTAACCTTCTTCACATATCCCTACAGTAGCCTCATGGCAGTTCCTAGATGAATAATCTTATTATCAGACAGAAGGAAGTAGAAGTCTAATCTCCACAAAGCCTCTTATTTTTACTGGGCAATATGGCTCAGACAGAGACAAAAAAACAGGTGCAGGAACAGACAGGGCTCTGGAAACTCATTGACTAATTAATGAAAAACAAACCGATCTCCAATGAAACACTCCCTGTTCTAATTCATCTTAGCAGAGTTAAAGGCATTTGTACACCTCTAGTTTAAAGATGCTACTAAGCAAAGCCATGTTTTGCAGTTACTGCAGAACTGAGTGAACACAAGGACAGCTCTGAGCACAGCAAGTGTCTGAAGCAGGACAGACACAAGGCCAGGATTTATGGTATTTTGAAGTAGCTTGAATAGGAAAGGTTCAATTTGACTTGCCACCTGCACGTGTGGGAGGAACTCATACACACAAAGCCCCAAGACAGCTAAGGTTCATAATTTCCTCTTCAAGAACTTTTCCGACAAGCTCTTTTGCATGGATTCAAAAGAATATGCCACAGGCACTCCAGAAAGCATTATTCAAGCCACATGAAGCTAGTAACTTCAAAATAAAGAATTCTTCACTTTCTTGCCAAAGGCTGAATTTTTAAGCCCCGTAGGTTAACTAAACAAGGTCTCAAGTCTAGGCTGTTCAAGACATCTTCTACTATCTTGCATGCATCTGGAAAGTTCTGTTATCTCATGTGACCCATTACCTTCAATTAATGAGTTAAGAATTCCTCCTGACCACCACCGTTTACCCAGGCTGCAGCAAAAAAACACACCTTACACACATGGGACAGAGGTAAAACCTCAGACAGCTTCAGATCCCTGACAGACGACTGCAATCCAGTCAGTATAAATTATAAACAATATATATTGCTACACACCTACCAAGGTGTTTCTTATCTACAGGTTTGTCTTCTGTGAGATGTAAGCATCACGTTATCATGTTGTTCAACAAAACCAGGTGAGAAGATGTTGGATTAGAAGGGCGTGACTAAGTCCAGAGGGGCAAGTCAGTCTTAAGGTGCTCTCTGTATAGCAGTAATTGCTTCACTGTACTATGGAAAGAGTGGGTTTGAGTTTGAAATGCTATTATGAGTGGACCCATATAATTTTGGAGACTGTCAGTCATAATGAGCAAAAACATCTTTGCTATTTATTTTCAAAAACCCAAACAGCCGACAGGAAGTCCTACCATATTCTAGTCAAACCCAGGATATAATACTTTTATGAACTCTTTTGTTTGCATTAGATAAGACCAGGGGAGACAATCCAAACAGGTTTAGCCATAAAAAAACCTGCGTGATAGATCAACTGAACAACAAGCTTCTGGAATAGCTTTCTTTTCAAATAAACCTAAAAACATACCTACATGATACTGAAGAGCCACCCCTTTTGTGTCTGCTCAGTTTGAACAATTGGTTCACTCACTGTGGATATTATACTATTGCCAAGAGAGAGTGAAAAAATTAAAAATGCAGTAAAGACAAAAAAGCAAATCGAATCTGAGGTCTGTAAAAATCATGGAATCTACATATTATGTTAGCAACTTATATCCAGGGCTAGAGTTTAATTTTGCCACTACATTAACAACAAAATTCCATAAAGTTGTTAATGCCTTCTGAGTTACTACTTAGCAGGGGGAGAACAACAAAATCAGTCTTTCATGTTACAAACCTTATGCTAAGAGTGAAGATAATGTGTCCTAGTTGACTTGGAACAACTTCAACTAAAATACATTAAGCTCCAAATGAAGCATTTCTAAATTGATCTTATCACTAGTATTTATTGTCCCTTTGCTTTCCTCAGTCTTCCCCCTCTGTCCCTAAAAAATATGGAAAAATGAAAAGGAATTTGAAAATTCAATTTGATCTGCTGTTTTGTGTTTATGGGCCCAGCCACATTTGATCAGTGTCTAAGGGTCTTGTTTGCTTTATTTTAAAATAGGCTTTGCACATCTCATCAAATCAGACATGGTTTATTATTTTTATAAGGCTAATAAATTTTAAAACATTATAAACACTATAATTTTATAAGGTTTATAATACTTTAAATGTAACTAAATTTAAGTAGCATCTTCATTTCAAAACATACTTGTCACTGGATTCATTTTAGACACAACACACAAGCCAAGTACTATATTAGATATTCTTAGGCATACTGAGCATTATTCTACTTCTTGTCCCAGTATCATCACCCTTACAACTGCTATTGAGAAGTTTTAACTGTACCAGACAAGGATTCTTCAAAAGCAATGTCTCTTGTGCAAAGCAGCCAAGTAGATATTCAGTACTGGGTAGCTAAGAGATCTTTTGTTATCACTTAGATGGAAAGAGCATACTTACTGCTACGAAGAGCATGCAGTACATGGAGAATGAAGAATGGCCAGAATAAAATGAAAGTCTGGAAAAAAAAAAACCAAAAAAAACAGGCATCATCAGTTTTCTTTTACAACATTCAGTCCTGCAGTGACATTAATCTATAGTATACGAGTGAACTGGTAAAATATAAACATGTATATACTACTCTTCAAGGAGGGTCCCTAGCCACATCACACAGATTTTGACAAACAGTAAAGACTTCAGTATTCAGCAGTTATATTTTTCCAGAGTTAAGGTAATGTCTACATCAGGCAATAAGGAGTAGACTTTTGACTGAAGTTTGAACAGCAACAGAACAGATCTTCAAAGACAGTAATCAAGGGTCCTTTAATAGTTCATTTTGACAAATTCCAGAATACTTTAAATATAATTACTTCTTAAAATTCCTTATTTTATAGTCACAGTATATGTATGAATACAAATTACATTAATCACCCCAAAACAATTACTTGCATTTAGTCACCATCAAGAGGCAGTAGTTAACAACTTACATCTTGTAGTTCATATTACATTTGTACACCTTTGTGAAATGTATGATTCACACAGACCTTTTTCATTTGCCATTGAAGGGTAGGGGGAAAGGCAGGACTGCAATTTATTAGCCAGCCAACTGCAAAAGATGACACCTCATCTAATATTTGTAGAAATTATTAGTACTTGGTGATCTCATTTAAAGTGCCAACATTGCCTTCAGCTCCCAAAGGCTTTTATCAGGTCCAGGCTGAAGGGACTTGACAGCTGGCACTGAAGTCCAGGATTCCTTTGGCCAGGTCCTCCCCTGCACAGCTGATTTTGTGAGGAGCCACAGCTGTAAAATAAATGCCACTCACCTCTTCAAGGAGAGAAGGCAAAATAGAGAGACATTTCTAGTTTAGTCTTAAGCAGGGAGATGAAAGAACTGTACGTAGCACTACTGTTTTCCATTTTATGCACAGAGACTTGTAACAGTGCTGCTTCACAGGTCTCGGCCAGCCTTCTGTGCAATTTAATTACACAACCAGAGCACTCCTCCCTCAGCAGTTTGGCATACAAAAATATGGCCAGCTTAACAAAGTTTCATAGCTCTGCAGATTGACCTCTACCATACCCAGCAGATGCCTTGTTTAGGAGCCTCTGCTGGGCAGACTCCAAGGCCAGGGGAATTCCTGGTCAAGGGAAACATTTCCATTCTTTGGACTAGGAGTAGTGCAGACATCTGACATGCAGCGAGAAAATGAGGTTAAAGATGCCCTACTCAAAGGGTTCCACAAAGAAGGCAATGAAACTATCTTGTGCACAAGTGAAAATGCAAAACTTCCTGAATGAATTTGCAACTATAACATTTAGAAACTGCATCAGAAAAAAGCCTACATAGATTTGTTCCAGAGGTTTTAGAGCTTTTGGTTTATGGTTGATTTAAAACACTGGCAGTAACTTTTGGGTTCAGAGGTACTAAATAAGCAATCTGAAATAAGATGACTTTTGTTTCACCAACTGATATTTTCCAATTAACTTCTTAAAAAGAAAAGCTTTGTAAATTTTGACAGTGTGAACTTTAAACATCTAGCTTCAGATGTTTAAAGTTCAAAACCATTAAGATTACATGGTAGCTAGCCATCCCTTTTCCACTCTTGTACTCTAACACTTAAAATTTCTGGGCAAGAGTCCACCAGGAAAACCAATACAACAAGCATTTTGAAGAGCCCTGTCCTTCAAACACGTCATCTGAGAATGCACAGCATGCTGTTCTACAGAAGACACTGAATAAGGAATTCTTGGCTCCTATGACAATATTTTATCCAATAGCTCTGGGGCTATTCCTGTTGGCCATAAGATGACATTTCCTACAGTTACTGAAAGCAACCTCTTGCCAACTGAAGGAATTTAGAAGACTGGTAAGCGATAAAAGGCAAAAATATCATTCTTTAAGTTTATTTTGGAATTCCTATAACCTTTTAGAAGTGTTCTTGACTACTGGCCTTTTTTGTTTCGGGAATGTATTAGCCTAAGGTTCATTAAGAATGCCTTGTCCCAGCTTGAAGATTACAAATTTTGAATGCATTCTTATTGGACATGGATAAGTACACTGTACATGACTGAAAATATTGTGCTTAGCACATGATGTATTGCCAGAAGTACAGCTGGGACAAAATATTGATCCAACTTTCACATTCTGCAATCCCACTGAAATTTCTTTGTCAATACTGCTGTCTCTAGACTTTTTTTAAAAACAGACATTTTAGAAAGAAATCTTAAAATACTCTCAAAACAGCAAGATTGACAATGAAAAATTGCCCAACAATTCATCAGGACATAAATAATGTCTTCCCAAAGCCAGGAGAATGTTGTGTCTATCAGACCAGCCAAGCACTTGCACAGCCCAGGCTTCTTGGTGATCCTACTGCAAGTGCTGGTATGCTATGAGCCAGCAGTAAAATGGTACAGACAACTCTCCAAAATGCTACCTCCCCCAGTGAAAGAAAGGCTAACTTGTCCCAGTAGGAATTCACACATCAGATTCCAATATATCCTTTTCAAAATAGTCTTAGAACAATATCCAGTGAAACTGCAGTACCATGAAAATGAACTGTCAAGTGCAATATTGATCTGATTGTTTCCAAAACGGCCAATGCTGACATCAAAAAAACAGTTTTCAGAGGTCCATGTTTTTCACTCCATCAATACCTACCTCACAGATCTCTTCCTATGTCAGGAACAGGGCTTCATTTTAACAGGAAAAAAACATAAGCTTTAATTACTTCCACTTGGACAATATATTATTCCCAAGTTAGAAGAATGCCTTAAGTAGTAACATAAAACCAGCCTCAGGTCTGAGTTGAGGTCTGAAGTATACTCCTAGTTTCCAATGTAGACAGTAGAGCTGGACATCGTAAAACAGTCTTGAAATGAGGTAATTTAAGGGCTGTTTTGCTTTCTTGAAACTCAGTTTTGTCATGAATTTCACATGGTTTCCAATCAAGATAAAAGTTAAGACACAATAGTTCTTAAAAATGTTGCCATAACATTGACTACAATTTATCACTATGGTTTATGGTTTAGAAATGTCTGCATTTTTAAAGAATACCGGGAAAAATAACGAAAGTACAAACAATTCCTACAAGAAGCAGATCAGCTGAACCACTTTGTTATTTTAGCCAGGATTTCTGTGTCCAGATGAGCAAGACTTAGAGAGATTGCCTTGGAGGACTTGATGCTAACAGCTTTCTATTACCTTCCATGCACAGGGCTAGCTTAGCCTAGGGGAGCAGAGCCAGCCTGACAGCCTATGTTTCCTCAATTAGGAGAAAAATGTAACATAGCAAACAACACATAAAAGGATCATTTGTCTTAGACTGTGAGTTACAAGAAAAAGCATGTTTTAAGTAGTAAGTTCTGCCTGGCACAATGTCATAAAGTACATGATTTTTTAAGTGAATCCTGCACACTGGAACTCAGTAAACAAGCTTGATGTCTTGTCTTCATTTAATGTCTTCACATGCACACCTGAATGTGCAGAAACTTTAAGACCAATGCAGGAATCTGACAGGGAAATTAATAGCTTTGGAAACACAAGACTAGAGAACAGCTAAACATAAATGGTACAGTGGAGCATTAAATGGTGAGAAATTGAAGTAAATTACAGTAGAAGGAGATATGCCACAAGAAAGGGCATCTTCTGGTGCTACAATAAACCTGGCAGAGGCTGAATGATAAGGAAATCTTCCCAAGCTAACCACAGAATTATGGAACGATCCCTTGGAGAAAAACAGAAGGCTCAGCAAAACATTAGGCACACTCCCATATGAAAGCAAATAAACACACCCAGCTGGATTAGCCAGGACGTCCTTTCCATCTTCATGTTCCCTGGATTCTCCCAGTCTGACTCAAAGCTTCCACTGACATTTGTGTTACCCACTCCATGATTTGGAAGGGAATAAATGCCAGAGTGCTGGAGCTCAGAATGGATGTGTTGACTAAGCCAGCTCCTGTGACAAGCAAGCCATATGCCTGTCAGTGACATATTCCTAGCATTTCAGTGCCCTGGTTTAAAGTCCTAGTTCTACACTTTAACACCACAGTCTTTAAAATCATTTTTCCCTGTCATGAACAATCAACTTGTTCTCCGAAGATCTACTTTTTCCTCACGTGCTGGACTTACACCACTACAACCTGCAAGATCAATGTGGGCTGGGAGGTTTGAGGACTCTGAAATTAAGCACTTTTGTCATTACTGCAAAGAAAAGCTTAAATAGATACAAAAGCAGTTCACCTACTGAACAATATCAGGAACTACTCAGAACCCCATGTTCCCAATTTCTCCACTTTTTTTCCCTCCTCTGTCAGTAATTATGCCCACACTTCAGTACAACGCCATACATTTACACACTGGAAAATGCTGCCAGAGTCTTTCCAATTCAGTAATCCTCATATGGCAAATTTTATTGACAGTTTTTTTAAACGGGAGACCTAACATCTTGCACAATTCCCTAATCATATCTGGGGTGAAGGGTGGATCCACCCAGCTCTGCTATATGTCGCGGCAGATAGTGAGGAAATTGTCAATGCTGATATGTAAAACACATGATTTAATATCATGACCATGTTTTTGCAGCCTTTCCACATTTTTCCTTTTACAGTCTATCACACACAAATTTCCCTGCTTATCCTACTGACATAAACCCAATCTACCAGGTTCAAAGAACAGATAGGTATTTACTAATTTCTAACCACCTTCCTAACCACCAGCCTTTGAAACAAACACTGCATACTGTGCAAGAAACAGGAGTACAAAGTAACTTTTCCCCAAACTCAGGGTCAACATGAAGTAGTTTCGATCAGCAGTAAAGTAGTACAAGGGTTGTCTTCACTGCTAGATTGACCAGATTCTGAAATTGGTTAAAAGCTTCTAATGGCATGATTCAATGGATGTTTGTTTCTTTACTCCCTGAGAATTGAAAAAATTAATTGACAATACATTCAGGTGTGCAGATATTCTGTAAATTTTATTTAAATGAAAGTATTACACACTGATGGAACAAACTAACAGAGCAATGACTACTTGAGCCAGCTATTTTGCATCTGACAGGAGAAGTTTATATCAACAGCTACCAGGGGAATAAACTTGATTGCAAAGTAACCAGTAATAAAAAAAATTCATACTCAAAATGTTTTTTTTCCTTTTAAAATAAGCAGCAGGCAATCTGCACATGGAACTTCCAAATTGTTTTATTTTTTTACCAAGGGAAAAAAGTCACCAACTCCTGTCATTCATGCCACACAAAAACATGGACATTTGAGCTTTCAATATTCCAAAGTCCAACAAAACTCCATGCTGCAATTTCCTCATGCACATTGCAAAACCATTAAAAATGAGTTATCTTTCATCGGTTCTAATTTTATCATTCCATTTAACTCAATGCACAAAAGGAAAGTTTAACTTCCTATGGCATTTCCAGGTAGCCTCCTCCAACGGGGAAGAAAATAAAAATTAGGACTTTGTTTAGTTCTCTACTTAGAAATTCCATCTCAGAAGAAGATTGAAAGCGAAAATAGCAGCAAGGAGTACTGAAAACAACATTTCTAAAGACTTAGAGTCTGCTCTCACATGCATCAGATTGCAGGCTCCTGTTCCATTTATTATGTCTGTGTAACTTGTCCACATAATACTTTTTTATTGACAATAGTGTGTTTTACATACAGTGAATGAAGACAAAGTTATAATCTCTCTTAAATCAGGGTTTCATTCCTGTGTTATTCCTTCTTTAAGGAACTGCTTTGGGCAAGAAGTGCTTGGCAAGTGTGCAGAACACATCCTTCAGCAGATCCTTGGTGTCTTCAAAGGGGAAAAGGAAAGGAGGCAGTGGGAGAACAGTTAAGGGGATACCTGTTCCTGCAGTATTATCTGCTTGATACAGTTATACACAGCAAAAGTTTTATCTTAAAGGACTTTTTCCTCCTGTTATCTTAGATATAAGCTTTGCAAACTAGTGAAATTCTGTGAATAAGATGCATCTACCTGCTTGGCTTGTCACAGCTAGCTTCCAAATAATTTTCAGGGTGCACTGAACACAGGTGCATGGTTTGATTTCAAAAGACCTTAAGCATGATAAGCTACTGAAATAGATTTCAAGTCGACCTTTGTCTGAAAACCATTAAAGGGGAAGAGCTTTAGTTTCCATCATGAAATAGACTCAAAAGGTCCAATTCACACTAGGGCAAAGAAGATGCAAGATCAGAAACAAGATCCAGATTCCAGAACTGCACCTCAGTTGATGAGAGCATGTTCACGTTTCAGATTCAATTTTCCCTACCACAAGTCAGTTTCTTTTGCAAAGGCAGTTCCTTTTGCTCCCAGACTACGTGCAGCCCCATTTCAACACGCACTGCCAGCCCAGAAGCTTTTACGGCTTAAATATTTAAAGGCTATTAGTCATTACCATTTTTCCTTCCATGTAAAATTATGTGTACTTGCCCTGATTAAGCTCCACTTCCCAAATGTGATGGATAATTTCACTAAGACTGTAAGTGTTCCCAAACCAGCCAAGTTATATCTTGAATAATAGTAACAGCATTAGGGTTAAAGCAGTGTTTACGGAAAAAGCTGCACAATCTGAATAGTTGTACCTGTGTAGCCTTCCATTCCTGTCAAATGCCTTGGTATTTAAGCTGCTTCAATTGCAGTTTTTTTGTGGGGCTTTTTTTGTTTTGTGTTTCTTGTTTTGTTTTCTTGTTTTTGTTTTTCATTTTTTATGTACATTTTCAGAAGTGAAAACTTGTAAATTAGCCTCTGATGAAAACTCCTATACACAAATTTCAGTAGGGCAGAGCACTTCACAGGTTGAAAGCTATAAAAGAAATAATCAGTGCTATACACAACATACTAGTATCCCCTAGTAAACACATAGGAAGTCTCTGGGCACATCAGAAATTTCTGATTCATGATGCTCATGGATACTGCCAGACAAGAAGTAATCCCTTTAGTTATGCTTGAATCATTAAATGTCGTTCGGTGCAACAAAGCTTTAAGAAGTTTCAAAACAGACTATCGGCACATTTTATAAAAGCCAAATAATTTTAATGCAAAATATTACTTCACTATAGAAATACTCCCAGTACTGACAGGCAGGAAGACAGAGGGACAGGCAGGTTATTTAATAGAGATGGGTTAACTTAAAGCAAATGTTCAGTCTCTTGACTTAAATTTATAAATTCCAGAACAAACCTGCTGCTATCTAACAACAAGCGAAACAAGAGAAAACAATTTAATTACATTCATTAAAATAGAAGTAAATAATGTATAAGCCTTGGAAATTTTGAAAAGGTTTTGGGTTTGTAGTTGTTTTTTGTTGTAACAAAGCTACAATTTTGAAGGGGTACATAGAATGTACAACAAAAGAATTTCAGAAGTTTGGTTGAACTTTAAACAAAGTTATATGGGTTAGTCCCATACGAGCCATCTGGCAGGGGTGTCCTGCCACTGGGAACTGCTCAGTGATTTAACTGCACTCACAGCTGATGCAGGACTATCAACCAAAGAAAGAGCTATGAACAAAGCTGACAAATTCCTGGCAAATAATTGTAAAGAGCACCACCTCGGTAATTGTGTTGAAATAAGTTATCAGTGTCAAAACAGTCAGCTCTAATTTCCTAAAAACTTTCTTTGAAGGTTAAATTTTGAGTCTGCAAGGGCAGACTACACACAGCTTGTTTTGAGCGCAGTTAGCATGGAAGCAATATATCAGCTGAAGCAAGGAACTCTCCTTTAGACATCCGAGTTGTAATATGAATCTGTACATTAGTAATACAATTATAATTATGAACCTTGACAGCTGTGTTATCTGTTACCACAAACAGAAAACTGACAGACTGAAATTAGAGAACTACAAATATCCCAAGTTAACTTAAAAGGAAGTGTTTTTCACACACATACACATCCTCGCTAGCTGTGCAAGTCTGCTTTTTGGGGCCAACAAAGCTCAGACTGCACAGAGGGCCTCTGAAGTAGCAGCCTTCTACAATATGGTGTAATATTTTACTACTTGAGGATCAAAGGTTTCATCTCCATGTATGTGCTTAGTGAACTGACAAATAATCCAGGAAGGGTGGTATCCTGGATAGATTTCTGGATCTGTTTCGTCAGGAGGTTTTTAGTGTTGCTCCCAACCCAGAACTCTGTACTACTAGGTCCTATCTCAACATCCATACTCAGCAAAAAGAGATAAAAAAGTAATATCTAACAAAAATATCTAAAAGTTAGTGATTGCATTATTGTGACAAACCTGCACTGCTCAGCTAAAATGTAATAAATACTGCTTTCAAGAAAAATTTGTAGTAAACTCAGGAAGCTTAAGCAGGTAGATAAAGGAGCCCTTTAGCACATACTCAGGACAATTACATACAGGAAAAAAAAATACTACATTGTACAAGAATTTATACTGAGGAGAATTAGTTTAACCAGTGTTAAAGCAACAAGATACAACAACTGTACAGCAAACTGCAACCAAATTTAGCATCATTAGAAGAGAAGGCCATTATCAACCCATGTGAATATGTTGGCATTCAGTTAATTTTCTGAATATTGATACCATCCTTTGTTCCTCTTTCTTATTCGCCTGTCATATTAACGGAAAAGATGGATTTTGGGGAACAATAAATTATAAACAATAACGATTTTGTTCTAACTTCCTTCTAAAATATTCTGAAATATTAAAGAGTTCTCAGAATTGGTTAACAACCTGACTCAAACTTCAGCTACAAAAGGCCTTAACAAGAAATTCCTTACAATACATACTAGAGAAGATAATGAGGGCAACCACTAAGTACACCCACTGTCAGTACTCATTTGCAGATCACCCACACTACTGCTTTGTGCTCAGAAACAGAGGTTAAGCAAAACAGGATATGTATGCACACAAGTACTGCATGCACATAATCCTAACTGCTCAGTTAGAAACTTGCCATCATATCAAAAACTGCTTGCTTAAAGGGCTAGTCTTTCAAAGGACTGTTTAGACATATATTTTCATATCCTTCACTAGAAAAGATCTGGACCATTACTTCTCATTCCCAGATTTGCAGAATATTGACCAAGGAAGAACATGTTATGATTATGGCCTCCCATCTGCAACTGTTCCATGTCTAAGAGCAGGATACTTAAGCACTACACATTCCCAGAATATAAAGGCTGCTTGGTTTACATGTTGATCCCTGCTAATCCCCCACTTTCTCCATTTTAAAGAGCATTAAATAATTGGGGGTGAGATGTTTGCTACATGCATCTTCTTGCTCTAATGAATACTGACCCCTCCACTTTCAGAAACAGAAACCCAAATTGTCTCCTTGTACAACACTGAAACCGCATTGTTATGGAAGTAGTATCAATATATCAGCCCCAAAATGTGAAATAAGGTTCAGAATTGCATTCCTGAAGACTAAGCTTTATTATATTTTTTGGAAACCCCGAAAACTGGATCCAGCAATTACCCAGGTTTGAAATTCAATCCAGATTTTTCAGTTGCAGTCCATAAGGACAATAAAATTCCATCACAAAGGGACATCTGGCATTTATAAGATCCAGATCTTATATATGAACTTAACAAAAAGCCCCCATATCTGCATCTCAAAAGAAGAATCGTCACAAGCCAGCAATACCTCAACAGTAGATGTTTTAAGAGACAGGAATGCCTCCAAATCTGCACCTTAAATGCGAGCCCAATAAATAAACTTCAGACTAAAAGTTAGTGAATTGAAGGTTTCAAGAAATTAAACCATATGTTGACCCTTCTCCTTTTAACTCATCATAAGGTACAGCTGGAGAGGCATAAAAAGAAAATGCAAATGCATAAAAGAAGGTCAGCAATTAGAAAGATCTTTTCCAGCCTCCCAGGTCTTCATGCTTAGTAGCAAAGTTCAGAGAAGAGAGGTAGTATCTAGCCAGAGAAGATCTTACTATGATTACTAGAAACTGAGACAAGCCCATGAGTCCATGAGACACGCATCCAGTGGTGCTGAAGAAGGCAGATGATGCCATAATGAGGCTGTCTAGATACCTCTAAAAAGCCATGGGGAGCCAGTGTGTCCCTCAGATGGTTAAAAAAATGCATAAGTATTCACAAGGCTTTGTCAAAACTCCACAGCTACCGCCACATTAATGAAATATTAGTCACTGTAACAAGATCTCAACAGTCTTCAAGATGATGTAGACATTAATAATAATGGGGGGAAGGTAACTCAAAAGGTATATGCCAGCATATTTATTTTCTGGAATCATTTAATCCTTTTTCTGGTGACATTTTAAAAAGTTTTTTTAAAAATAGCTTTCACCATCATTGGTATAAAAATACGTATTTCATATTAATCCAAAACTATGAAAAATAACTTTATAACCCAATTACCAGGTATCTGAATTGATTCTTATACTTGTATCCACTTAGTGGATTTGTCCCAGTTAGTCTGTTTCAGAGATTTCCATACCCACTATGGCACAACACATAACCAGGTACACTGAACATGCAAGAAGAGAAACATTAAATAAAAACCTTTTGCTTTCAAGGCTCGTAAGTTCCACACAGCATTAGCAAATTCGTGTTTCTCACTCCTTACTGAATACACACATTGTAAACTCACTTTTTTTCCTACCTTATTACTGCAGGAAGTTATTTTAAAATGAGAAAATTAAAAGAAGTGTGTTTTAAAGCTTTGAAGCTCTAGGGAGGCATCATTTGCATGAGCACTAACTAGTAGATTATTACACTCCAGTATATTATCATCCCTGTGAAATTATTCAGCAGACACTGAGTAAGAGCATAGCATACTTCATGCCACAACACTTATTTTTAACATTTTGTGGATAAAATATAAGTTTAAATAGCATCAGATTCAATACACCTGACCTTTACACAACACTTTAATGTGCAGTTTGTGCTGCCAAGTTTATAAAATTATATATATTTATACACACTCACCAAAGTGACAGCACAATCCTAAATTAGGTTCTAAAAATACTGTAAGCTCTATAT
Source organism: Cyanoderma ruficeps (assembly GCA_008694505.1). Lineage (NCBI taxonomy): Eukaryota > Metazoa > Chordata > Aves > Passeriformes > Timaliidae > Cyanoderma > Cyanoderma ruficeps. The sequence continues at coordinate 1,506,247 of VZDJ01000511.1, forward strand.
AGCACCTGTTACATTGTTTGAGAATTAAATAAAACTAATTCAGATATTCTTTCAATCACACACAACTTTCCAATACCAGAAGTTTGATTTGGGGGTTCTTCATTGATTTTTTAAGAGTTTTTGTTCAGTTTTGACACCTTTTTTGCGGGGAAGGCTTAGGGAGCTTTGTTTGATTTTGTTTTAGTTTTTACTTCTTGTAGAAAAAAACTTAATAAAACTGGAGACAAACACCACCATTACAAAGCTCTCAAACACCTCAAAAAAATATTGACAGAACCTTTATTTAAATCACATCTACTCTTTTTGAGATTAAATTTTACAACCAAGAGGAAATACGCATTCTTTGCTTAAGATGACAACTGACACTGGCCTATACCAGGTTCGGGTTCATCTGGTCAAGTGCGTCCCCTGGATTCCAGATCCTACTTCCCAGAGATTACAAATGCTTATGTAGGCAAAGGCAACCAATGTTGAATTAGCAATCCCTGACTGCCAAAATGAGTTGGAAGCCACCAGCTAATATTGCCACACCATGGTTCAGTGCATCCCAGTGACAGAGACAGAAGACACTATCACTGTCCTGAAATCTTGAAGCACAATATATTTCAGCTTAAGTGAACAAATACCTTATAAAGTAAGTATAGTATACTTTTTTTCCCTCTGCCAGATGCTATAAAATAAGTCTATTGGGAAAGAATCAAGTGTTCACATACTAGAGGAAAAGAGCAGCTCTCAATGTTCTTTGTCACTCTACAAGACTCTCAAGTCTCACTGTTTAAACACTCATTTCCGACAACCAGTAACTACAGTTACAGCAACAAAGTATACTCACCAGAGGAACACTGAAATACAAACTCAGAGCTGCTGCTGAACATCTGTGGTTTCTGTTCAGTCTTTTGGATGCAGGAAAGCTAACAAACAGGATGTATGAACATCTGCCGTGGACTGGTTAGAGCTGACAGGTTTGGGAAATATGCCTTAGCTACCAATAATGAATGGGGAAGTCATCATATGTTCTATCTACCTAGTTCTCCTGGAGGAATTTGAGTATTTTGCCAATCCACTCAAAGCCAGGCCAAGGCAGGCAGTAGAAGGCCAGAAGAGAAGGAAGATGAGCAAAAATAGAAGCTGCAAAAGCCAAAGGTACTAGTAAACACTGCTCACTCACACCTCCACTTTATCAGGGTTATAGGCTGGCACACCTACCTATTTTACTGAGCCCTGCTTTGCCTATTTGAAAGGGAGAACAGCCAACTGACTAATTAACTTTATAGGTGCTAAGGAAAGTACCCTAAAGGCAATTCAGTGGCATGAAAGTATACAGCAGTACACAAAAAGTGATATGCTAATTGCAAGCACCAGTGACAACAGAACACCATGATTTTGATCTCTCTTCATTCACAGACACTAAAACTTGTGCTTCCATATCAAATTTACTTTACTGTAACTAAAACAAGCCACGTCAGGCTCCTTTATTGAGTTACTACTCTTAATATTTATTTAGAGGGAATACTACACAACTCTACAGAATGCTAGCTGACATCAAACTTAGCAACATCTCCATAAAAGCTTGAGATGGCACTTCTGCACAAGTCATTCACCTCAGAAAAGTGCCATTGAGTAGCTCATTGCAAGCTTCTGCGTCTAGCTTAAATTAAATGCCAAACACCACCTGAAGAAAGGATTGCCTTACAAAGAGGCACAGAAAAAAGTACACGTTGATATTCAACTAGAGATTTTTTTATATAACCAGTGATTTCCAGGCATATTTTAGAGGTCTTTAAGTGCTACAAATTTGGATGCATATGTGCCAACTCTTACATGCATCTTTCAACAAATATAAATCAGATTTACCAAGTACACCACTGTGTTTGTGATCCTCTGCTTTGCTGAGTCAGCAGCAGTAATCAAAATGCATACATACTATCAAAGTTGTCAAGGAGAACCAAAGGTATTTCAACCTGAAAAGGACTGCTTTCAGCATGGTGTACAGCAAACATGCTTCAGTCAGGAAGAACTGTCTTATGAACTTCAGGTTAGAAAGTGAAACTTTATTGAAACTAACCATAACTCATGGGGACTTTACTCATTTACACAATCAATCCTAAATCCATTGGTTTCCTGATAAAGCAAGCATGTACTGTAATACTGTTGCTGCCACTGAACAATAAAAACTAACTACGGATTTTCTCTCTTGCTTCCATGTCATAACACAGCAGACATATGCAAAGAGTTGGAAATATCAGATTTACATAAAACAGTACTGGAACATAATATGCAATATATTTGCCTAAAACATTCTCAGCCTCCAACCATAAAAGTTATGGGCTTCCAGAAACACAGGCTGTTTTGTTGAGGTTGGTCTCCTAGAAGTTCCTGCAAGTTGTGTTTTGAATGCACTCTGAACCAAACATACACATCCCAGTACTACAAAACTTACACAGCTTACTCCTTAATCTTCATGTGGGAAAAAATAAACTACTTCAAATAGTTTCTCCTTTCAGTTTTACTGTTAGTGAAGAGGAAATGGAAACACTGATTGATTACCTAATTTCTGTACCACTTCCAAAGTATACTTTAGAAGCTTCAATCTTAGACCCATCTCTTCAACACACACACACTTATTCCATTTCAGAACAAGAAATCTGATCTACTCAGGGATGCTCCATAGCAAAACTATTTTATACTTTTGATTTGTAAAAAATTGTAAGAAGAAATGAGAAGGGAGGAGATAACCAATCAGAAAATACAATATGAATAATGGGAGCACACAATGGAATTTTTACACTGTTCTCATTGTTTTCAATGAAATAATAAGGTATTAGATTTATCTTTTTGACTGTACAATCAAGCATGAGTCTTTAAAAACATTCAAATGCAACCTCAAGTTTTACTACTATAGAGGAATAATAGGTCCAATGCAGAACATACAATTTTACATGCAGCACTATGATTGTCCTGGTTTTTTTCCTTTGCATTTCTACCTGCCTATTTAATCTATCCAAATGAAAGTAGATGGTATTAGGCACACCACTAATAATCTTGTCAACTGATATAGAATTGAATCTCTCAGTTACGGCTCGAGAGACTACTGACTTCTTCCAGCCTCCTGAAAAAAACTCCCTGCAATCCACCTCTCTCCTCTTAGTGGGCCATTAACTGGAAGGTTAATGCCCTTGGGCACTTGGCCTCTGTGTGGGCCCATGACCCAAGATCACCAGAAACTCTGAAAGATTTACTGGATCACTGCATGCAGGTCATACACCACTACAGGAGAATGCCCCACTTTAATCTATCCTACCCTTCTTTGATCACTGGATAACTTTTTGTTTACTGCTTTCTGTGCATGCAAAAGCCCCATCTGACGGCAGAAGCCCCACAAGCAAGTACACACTCAAGCTCTGACCAAACATGAGAGCCCTTTCACATCACTCTACATGGGAAACAGTAGCAGTAGAAAAGGGGAACATGACAGTAGCTGGAAATACAAACCTGATAGCCAATCAGTTAATACATGACAAACAAACAAATAAACCCAACAACCAACACTTTCTTCCAATATAGAAGTCTGAGATGTCAAAAACAGAGAAGAATACNAAAGACTTGGAGCTGGTTCTGGCACAGGTTCTGTGGGACATAGCAGCTCCTCAAGGAAGCCACCCCTATATCCCCTGCCACACATACCTAGTGTATAATTCTACTGCCTATCCATGCACTTGCTCCTCTACCACCAAAAGCCATTCACATTTTATCATTTTCCTATGGCTACTGAAACATGCCATGCATGCTACTGAAAAATTATAGGGAACATATGGCCAAACAGCAAAGAAGCACAGAGGACAGTGAGCAAAACTACACACATGTACTTAACAACTACACAAAAAGAGAAGTTCTAACTAAGACAGTATATAGAATTTCTAGAAAAAGACATCTCTGTAAAAGGTCACAGAAAGCTCAAGCAATTCAAATCATTCTGAACATACTTTTAACATTTACAGTAGCACTCAAAACGCTGGGTTTATTTCACAACAACTAAAGTTTGAAGTGCCAGAGGCTTTATTCTTGTTTCCACAGTATTTTGCTGCAATTGAACTGGCAGATACGTATTCAAGATTTAAAAATTCTTAATAATGAGAGAAATTAATAGTTATTTTAATAGTCCTGCATATATTCATATGGATGTGCAGGTTTTATTTGCTTTCATTCCAAAACTAAAACATTTCCTTTGCTATTCTACATCCAATTTCTAAGTTAGATTTCAAATTTTTCTTCTCATTGGTATTCAAACATTTTAGAAACAAATAAAAGCCAGTTGAAACTCAAAAATAGAGACAATCACCCATAAGCAGAAAAACACATTTAGGCATTCAGCTATACATTTATAAAACAACTTTTCACAAATGTGAAAAAAAAACCCCAGGGTCTAGACAGGTTTTAATAGTTAAAATAAATTACAATAAATTTATTCCAGAAGCACAAAAGCTGCAGCAGCATTACCAAACTCATTGCCCCAGGTTAACAAACGTTATGCAAAGAAGTATACAAGGTTAGTCAGACTCACCTTCCCTCACTGATCTTTGCTTTGTCCCCATGGCAAGTGAAGTTCTCAATGTATCCCAGGCTGCAGTTTATCCGCGTCCAGTCGGGCTGGCACACAGCAATGAAGTGAGGACGCAGTCTACCTATGGAGTACTTGGCAATGTCTGTCAACGACTGGCTAGCAGCTGCCCCAAAAATGAAGGTCCCAATGGCTTTGTAGATAGTGGCTATGTAGTTATTTCTGACAAACGAATTTGAGTGCAAATTATTATAAATGACTGAGAGACTCTCTCCTAGGATTATCTGAAAGAGAAATAAGGACAACCGGTTAAAGATAGTAACTTCAAAAGAAAAGTATTATGCTATTCTTGTTAATACTCATACATAATTTCAGAAATTACTTTTTTATAATCATTAAGATGCAAATTAAGTTTTCCAAGAGTCAGCAGTAACTATGTCCAAACATTATAAACATGTTCACACAGAAGAGAAACACCCTTTTACTTTACCCTACCTCATGTTAAACTTAATCATGTTATTTTCAGAACATTTATTAAAACAAACCCTTCTTGAAATAACATTTAACCATATCACTTGGCATGACCCTAATTAGAAACATTTTCTCCTGTATAACTTCATTTTACATTTGGTCTTCTTCAACTAATTTCTACTGAGTAAAATTTTTCAAAGCTTGTTAGGCTTTCATGAAACCAGAAACTGTTCTGAAGGGCTGAGACTTTATATCCAGATCTGAAAGGCCAGATGTTTCAACAAAAATTTCCTGTTCCTCATGGAAATTAAATCCTTTTGGGAGGAAAGAAAACTAATGAGTAGGGAAAGACAGGTCTTACTGAGGTCTTTCCAAGGATTTTTCACCCTACATGTCTAAGGTACATGTATCAAGTGTTGACAAAAAAGCAAATCTAACTGTTTTCTTGCAACTTCATCATTTGCAGAAAATAAGTTTTTCCTCATGACAAATAGAGAACGTCACTCCAGATAATTTGATATTCAACCAGATGGTCCCACTCTGTACAGAAAGGATCAGTTCATACAGATGAGCAGATGTGTGGGGGACTGGATGCATGTATGTAAAGTTACCTTGAAAAATCATGTAAAAATTAAAATTATGGCTCTGTCACTTGAGAGTGCCAGGTCCTGGATCCCAGCAAAGCAGAACTTTGGTGAATGAAGTCATTTCTTAGACACTGCCACCCAGGCACACAGAGTGACATCTTGCCAGAGGCTTTGCACATGAAGGCAAACACACAATACCATCAAAAGCTTTACACCCTCCACCATACCCAAACATGGACTGAAGTAGATAAATACTAGAGCATGGACTAAAGCTGAAAAAGTTTTCAGTAAAGTACATAGACACCTAATCCAGAAAGTAACCTCTTAAGGAAGATGGGTGAGCACAACTATCCATGACAGGTAAATAATAAATCCCTTTCAAAGAACATCACTGCAAAACCTGCAAGAAGGTCACTTGTGTCAGGTAACAAAAAAATTAGTTGATGTCAGTGCAATTACTACACTGGACAGGCATCAAATAATATTAATCTTCAATAATCTGACTAAGTATTGAGTAAAGGACACCAATATTTGCTTTTACCATCTGACTATGAAGCAATCTTGACAGAAAAGTCTGATTTCACAACTAAAAGATAGTTTCTGATGTTGCAAAAGAAACATTAAGTGAAATATTTGTAAGGGCTCAAATACAGATTGGATTAATTCAAAGGGAATAAATCCATTAAAAATATATTTAATGGAGACTTTTCTCACTCAGGAAGTCCCTGAGCTGAAAATGGCTGGTAGCCAAGTACTGAGGGCGATATATCAATCTTTCTATGTTCTATTCTGCTTTTCCTCACTCAGCTGTTTTAACTGCTCTAGAAATGAGATAAGCTATATGGGCTTCAATTGTGACCCAGCATCGATGCTCTCAGGTAGTACTGACTACCCAAAGTTAGTAACAGGGTGAAAAAAAGATAATCTTATCTTAAAGGCAGGATCTTTAGTATAAACCACTTCAATTAACAGAACACACAAACCCTCCCCCCCAGCCAAAATTTCACCTGCTTCAGAAGCATTGTTGTAAGTTTTTGAAGCAGCTTTTCCAAGAAGAGGGAAACCAGGCAAGTCACAGTTTCAAGTCTCAGAACAGATTTCTAGACTTGCAAAAGAAATTTCACCCAAGAGCAAATATGAGCAAGTTGACCTTTATGCTGGGACCTTGATAAAAATCCATGTGGTCCCTATGCAAGGCAGAGTTAGATTATCATAATATCCCCCTGATTTAAACCCATTAGCCCAGAGAAACAGCTGGTCAATACTGAGGATTACATTTAGCTGTGCCTTTTCATTTTTGGCTCCTAAATATACTTGGATAAATATTTATATACCTAAAAATCTTATTTGGCTTGAGAAAGTTTTAACTTCGTTCAAAGTATGGCTCTGATGAGTTTGGATGCTACCCAACAGAACCATCAGTGGAGACTGAAGCTTTTTAGCATATCTGGGCAGGGATCTTGAGGCCCCTGTTGAAGGGCCATTGTAGGAACTGCAGGGCAGTCCCATCAGACTTACATGAAATGGTTAACTGAGGAGGTCCAACTGTCCCCTCTGCTCATGAGGACATATCCCAGCCACATTTTGCCCCAGCACTGGTATTCTTCCAAGAGCCATTTGCACTCCATGTAGTCAAGGAAAGCTGCTCTTTTCTGCCAATCTAAGGCATTTCACCAGCTGATCCTGGCTCAGACAAGCCACAAGAGGTGGCAACAGACAGGGTAATAGTAGGACCTCGACTTTTGTCCATACATAATGAGCTATTAGGTTAGCTCAGCTGACAGCATATAATTAAATATTAGGGATAGAGAGTCACTATATGCTTCAGACAGTCCAGCTGAGCTAGGAGCTGCGGGCAGAGGGAGACCCCAAATTGGTAGTCACAGAGACAATCTGTCCAGCGCACTGATCTAGTGTGAAGAGGAGAAAAGAAGAAAAGTACCCTGTTTTCAGCCAGGTTAGGTGCAGTATGAAGTGAGCCCCTGCAGTAATTTCAATGCAAATGGGCCCAGAGTTTTATCCTGACCTTCAGGGAAATAGCCAGGGAAAAACTCCACACCTTCTTATTCCTTTTATTCTAGTTCTGCTTTTGATAACATATGACTGGAAGCCATGATCTTTCTCTTACATAGTAAGAGAATAGTATCTGTTGTTACACTTCCACAAACAGAAGTATTCCCAAAGATTCTGTGGCAGATAAAAAACGCTGACTTAATAGTTCATGCACACTGATATTCTGGAAAGTAGGAGTCCTGAATAAAAAGACTTGTGACAGTCACAACATATTAGTTTTATTTTCAACAAATCTGCTAAGAAGTTTTTATCTCTTGGATTATTGAATTAAGCTACCATAGTCTATGGTTCTAAGGTATTATTTTTCTGTTCTATAATTCTAGCTGTTTTACTTCAGTTAAAGAAAACCTTTTAATTATTCTTGCCAGACCACCATTTCTACTTCTTTAGCACCTAGCCTAAGGCCATTATTTTAAGGTTGAGTAATCTTACAGAACACAGTTTTGTAAATTTGTATTAATGGATTACCCCTCCTCCCTCTTCCCCACCCCCACTGAAAATAAAAGCAATGAAGAAAAGTTTAACTTACAACAATTATACTGAAAGGAATAATTATTCCTGCTAACAATTTATAAGAAATGGTGTCCTCTTTGTATGGATACCGGATGGATTCATCACTACAGAAAACGCCTCTCTGGAAGGGGGTACGTCGTGAACTGAGAATTGCAAAAGGCAAGCCAGCTGGCAAAAAGGAATACAAAATACATTACAAAACCAAAACAAACTAGCGATGATCATACCCCCACATTTCCAAAGAGAAGTGCATAAAGAGGAATGAGCATGCAGGAAGTTAGAAGGTTATGCACTTCCCTTGGCCAATGACTACTGCCTTGACTTTGCAGCTTCCAGGAAGGCTTGCTGAATGAAGGAGAGCAGGGCAGGATTCCTCTCATCTTCACATTTGTGGCATTTCAAGTGTGGAAGCGTGCCAAAACCATGACTGAGTAAATAGTTCCGTGACAACCACTGAGGTGCTCAATCTGCTGCTACTGGCACAATTATCAAGTATTTCTTTATATTCCAGTGAGCAGCAGCTGCCCCTGCATACCTTCTCTGGACAGCTTTACAAGTCAGAAGAGCATAAATTGCATTTCATGAAGCAGAAAAGAAGGTGCTTTTCAGGCGTACAAGTGCAGAGGGAGTTTTTGGGAATATGGAGAAAGTGAAATTGCACATGCATGTGATCCCCTCACTTCCTCACACACTGGATATCTTCCTAGAACAACAGGATCACTGCACATGTCCTACAGCCTCAAGGCAAGGAGATTTTATTCCCACCTTTTCCACCAAAGAGGATGCCTTTGGCTTAATCTAGTACCTACAGGACACAATATTAAGGTGCACAATGCTGCATGCTGTTGCATGTCCAGGTACCCACAACACAAACCAAAACTAGTCATTTGAACAGCAAAGGTTTTTTAAAAAAAACAAAATAGGATGCAAATTACCACAAACTAATAGAATCTCATTTCTAAATCCTGTTCCTCCATCCTTAACACACATACAACATCTGCACAATCTACTTGTGTACAGGGATGAATACTCTTGGAAAAATGGCTCTATGGAAATCAAGCAGTGGAGGACCACAAAGAATGTTTAACAAAAACCAAGAAATAATCTTCCTTAGCTTAGGCATGTAGAACCCTGTAGCACAAAAGCTCTTGACTTTGTGCTCAAATTCTGCTGTGTTGCACATAAAAGGCATAGCACTTCAAAGTTACACAACAAAAATTATCTGGAGGAGATCCCATCTGACAGTAAGGGATCAGAAAGATAAAAACACTCTCCATCCTTCCTTCCCAGCAGAAATAAATGTTGTTGTAGCCTCAGTTCTCTCCTCAAGACCTCTGTACCAAGGCGTAGCCTACCTCCTCCCTTCCAGATACACAGCTAGCCCTAAATAAGCATGTGGAAATAAAAGTAAAGATGTAAAGAGTAGGAGAAAAAGTGAGTAAAAAAAGATACCTACCAAGCATCAAGAGAATGTTAGAGAGGTGACCTAGGATCCTTTCCAATCCTCTTCCCTCTTTCCCTCCACCCAAGAAGTCCTCCAAACTAAGCCTCACTCCTGGGACCATCACAACTGATACAACTGGGATTTTACCAATGATTTGCTATCAGTTTTGTTCTGCACACCATAAAGTGCTTGTAAGAATACTTCGGTTTGAAAACAAAAGAACAAATAAACTAATGGCTCAAAAAGTGAAAATTTCCCTGAAGTGAACTCCGGTGAATGATCTTATTCCTTGATCAAGCAGTTATAGGTCTATCATGTGGGTCCATGAATTCCAGCTAAGCCTGTCCCAAAGAACCATGTACCCTCTCTACTGCTGCAGTCATGAAACCAATAGCATGCAAACCTCCCCTCCAAAAGTGGCAGAAAAAACCCACTGTCATTGTCAAGAGCGGTTGTTTCCAATCTAGGCCATTGGAACTACAACTGACACAGCTCTGGAAGCCTTCCAAGTATACCAACAAAGCAGAAGGACAGCAAGTTGGGCAAAGAGCCAAGCCAGAGCCACACCAAAACACTGCACTATTCAGATACCAGCCAGCACAGACCCTGTGAGCTGGACTCTGTAATACAGTGCAAAAACACAGCCTTTCCTACTAGGAAAAAAAATCCTCTCTCTTTCTCTTAACAGGAAGAATATCAGGGTTTTGAAAAATACTGCAGTCCAGACCTCATTTTTCCCCTCCCCTTGTGTTGGTATAATGACACATGCCATGATACACCATTAATTGTTTAGTATTTAGCTGACTTGGGTCAAGAATGAGGCAGAAACATGTGCAGCCACGGTGAGAGAAGGTGACTTGCCAACATAATGCTGTGGTGTTTCCATTTATCCTACAAAATATGTATCAAATGAAAACCTCATTTGCCCTGCCCACTAACACCAATATTCAAGACTGAGTATTTCAGAAAAATATATTGTTTGAATCTCCAAATGTAGAGAATTAGGCATATACAGATAAGAATTTTTTAATTATTTATATGGTTACTTCTTTAGAGTTTGTAGTTTTGATTACCATGGCAAAGCAGTTGTTCACAAAATTAAGTTCAGCCAAAAAATCCTTATCACAGCTTCAGCACACTGCCACAAACACCTATGTTTATAGTTAGATAGTGTCACTGACATCCAATTATTAGCTCTGCATCACCCATTTTAAAGACCTGCTCTGTGCATAATGGTGTCATGGTACCTTACTCCTCATTTCCTTTAACCCATACCTGGATGTTTCAGCTTCTCAAGGTGAGAGATTGAAAATTTTCAGAATGATGGGGTTAAAATTTTCAGAATGAAGGGGGGAGCTTTTTTAATGAAAATTTTCAGAATGATGGGGTTAAAATTTTCAGAATGAAGGGGGAAGCTTTTTAAAATGCAATTTCCATCTACTAAATCAGAAATAAAAAGCAGTGGTGTGTGGATCACAGGAATGAAGCCCCTCATGCAGTAAGGATCTGTGTTCTTCCATGCTGAGTGAAGCTGCTCGAAATGTGTGTGTTCATTCTCCAGCAATATTATGATTATGATGTAATTAGTGTGTAATTGCACCTTCCTGTATCCAGATCATGGAAACAAAATACCAAACAACTCCAGGTTTGTTTTTGTTTGGCTTTGTAAGCAAGTATGAACAGCTAAAATAAAATTGTCTTCTCTTTCATAATTTCTTTCCATATCCTTTACTTAGAGTCTTCAAAGTTCTGAGTATCTATGTGGTAGCCATTAAGTTGCCATTAAGTAACTATTAAATGGAAGAGCTATACACTGAAATACAACACTGCTAATAAACCTTATACAGTAAACATAACAAGTGTTTCTTCAGTTTCCCCAACTGCACAACACATTCAAGAAGTAACTCCACCAGTCATTTATCTTATTGCTGTTCTCAGCACCTTTCAGTGTTGAAAGGATATATGCTCCATGACATCTTCAGAGAGAAGTTTTAATTTCTAAAAAACAGATTACAATAAAACTGACCAGATAAATTTAACACTCTTGAACTGTATACTGAAGTCACAGAACTACAACATCTGTAATTTACCTCTGGCTCAATCCAAGGCAGTCATTAGCCTAAAAACCATGCCAGTGGCTTTTGATATCTTTTTGGTTGAAGTATTCTCCAATGTCAATACCTGATCCCTCAGAACATGCTCCATGAAGCAAGTTTAATTTACTTCTTTTTAACACACATGGATTGATTTCACTATTGTTAACTGGTGGGAAAGACCAGAAAAGTAAAAGTCAAAGCAGAGGAGCATCGAGTGTTTCTGACATGTGAAGCCAATAAGAGAACCTTTTCACAATACTCAGGGTCCTGTTATGTTTAAATAAATCAGCAAAGTGTGCTTTTGTAGGTTTTCAAGGTGTTTTCATTACTACAATCAAAACAAAATTATTTCAAATATAAAGCTTAAATATTTTCTGCAGTGGAAGCTTCCTTTCAAGACAATAAAGGGACAGGAAAAAATAGTTAAGCTTTTTCGTTACTGCAAGCAGAACAAACAAGCAGAAGAACTGCCGTAAGCGATGAAGACGCAAAGCTTCTTCAGTCGGGTTTCCTTATAGCTGTGATAGGTATGTTACTTTTCCACCCTGACGGATACCATAATTTCAGAAGACAAGGATACCCTGACAGATATCATAATTTCTGAAGACAAGGATAAGTTTTTGCATCATGGCAGCAATTTTCTAAGCATGGAAGCTCCTGGTACAGGTGGACAGGATATGACTGAAGACACCAAACAATACTTGTCTTTATAACAGTACCACCATCACTAGTGTCAATGTCCTTAATATCACAGATACAACTGATGAAAAAATATTTACTGTAGTATAGGAAGTAGTGTACTTTGACAGTAGATTTATTCACATAATCACCTAAAGCAGTTTCTCAAGAAAAAGTAGCCAAGGTTCAACAGCAGATCACTGTGAGAAGAAATCCTGCTCATCTACCACAGTCACGTTGCCGCATTCACTTAAAAGAAAGGTCTTACAATACCCTACAAACACCCATTTTGCTCAGTTTTCCCTGAAAGCAGAAGCTTTTATGTAAGGAGGGAGACAGCAGAGGAGCAGTAAAGGCTCTCTACTGAATACTTCTCATATGATAATACCAAAAAGTTTCCCTGATATACACTTCATCTTCTAAGCTAGTTGTAACACAGTGAAGAAATTACCTAAAAGGAAAATGACAACACGTATGTCAGGAGGAATTATAAGGTTGGGAAGAGGTTACCTGTAGGGTAATCTCAAGGATAAAGCAAACAAGCTGGTGCTATGCAGTGCATATGCATTCTTAATGAATAACTAGCAGATATACTGCTAACAGAGCTGGCAATTCTTTGATACAGTGGAAGATCAAGGCCAGCCAGTTCTGCCTGCAAAACAAACCTCAAAGACTGAGGCAAGAGAACATATGGACATTTGTGCAGTAATGAGTTCAGAGTCATGGATTTGCAGGTTAAACAACTCTGTTGAGCTGAGAGCTTGTCAATTCAAAACAGCAGGGGGAAAATAATGCACTTCCTGTGGTGGTTGTATATCAGTATAATAGCGTGACCATTAGACAAGTCTTTTCAGAGGCATTAACACTTCTAACCACTTGCCAAGTAATTTCTTCCAAAACAGTATTCAGTCAGCATTGGCAAATACATTTGGTTTTAATTAATATGTCTTAAGTGCAGACAGAGAAGGACCGCCAGGACATATTCCTCATTATCTCAAAAACAAGAGTTTGGTTTTGCATAGTTCATCAGAGTCTAAGGGCTGTGAATCAGCCAAGTGCATACACACTAGATATTAGAAGAGCAATACTGATCCAACAAGCAACCAAGAATTAAGGAACTAAAACCACAGCTGGTAATAAAGACATGGGAGAAATACAGGCTTAGAAATGTTTCAATCAGGATATTTGGGAGTAGAAACATGAGTAGCTCAACTAATAAGACTACATATTTTAAACAATTACTATATCCTCGTCCAAAAGTCTGACTCATACAGTATAATGCATTTGTTTTCCTCATAAACTGGAGTGATTTCTGACTGATTATGTTAGGCTTTTTAAATAAATATCCTGCATTACACAGGTCTGTTTCTTCCCAAATTTCTAATCTAATCTTGGTTAGGTTTCTTCACTGGGCATGAAGCTGTTCTCCTGCTCTCTCCACTAAAGCTGGACATTACCACTCTGAAGAGAGAGAACATCAGACCATACACTTCCCTCGAGCTGTCCTTCCTACTTTCCTCAGGAAGGATATCACTTGGCATTTATCCACGCTGTATTTCACCAGCTGTGTTACTGCCATCTTTTGTATTTATTGCTCTGAGTTCCCTACTTTGCTGCCTTACTGCACACACTGTCTCTCCTTCAGGACATTTATGACTACACTAAACAGGGCAGACCCCCAAAGAGCTCTACTTGACATCTTCCCTCCCTGCAAATGACAAGGAGCACTTACTCCTACTGCTCACCTCACATAATTTAATGAATTGTTATATTTAAGGATTTAAGGTTTCTTTCTCCATAAACTTCTCCATAACCATTTAGTTTCTTCATATTTGGTTGAAGTAAACATTCAAATATACGCATCCAAATAATGAGATTTTCTAAAAAATTGCTGCTTTAGCCTGAGTTCTCCATCATCCTCATTTATCACAGGGCTTAGTATAACAACAGATGTGACTGACACCAGGAAACAGTGGGTATGTTTCTGACAAAGTAGCTTTCAACACCTGTGCTTAAGTAGTAGATAGTAATAATCTTTCTCTAGAGTTCAGAAATAAAACAAAATTTAAAAGACTTCGTTGTCTTCTCTCCCAGCACCTCAAAAAAACCTGCCACTGCTTTTCTGCTGCTATCTACTGCCAACTTCATTGCTGTAGCTTTAAACTAGAAGTGAAAGCTAGACTTATTTTTTTATAAGTGTAAGTAATATTTTGAGGTTTAAGTCTTCTTGCATCAGAAGTTCAGATAGAAAGTAGAAGTTAACATTTCCTCCAAATATACTGTAGGTATTTTATTACTAATTCCATCAGCAAAAACATCCAAAGTATTCATTACAACATTAAAAAGACTGCCTGGAAAAATGTGTTTTGCAAAAGCTTAGATAAAACTGCTGAGCTGATATTACTGCTCACATTTTGTGAAAGCCGGGTAGAATGTCGAAACCTCCCTGCAGATTAAGTTGAGACGTTGGCTTCTCCTCATATAAGAAGAGTGTTACTTTCTCATAGGAGTTTTAGAGTTCAGGAGAGCACCTACCAAGAAATGAACCATCACTCCACAGTTCACTAAGATCAATGGTTCCATTTTTTGATATTCAGCTTTTTCTCCTGAAAAGGTGGGTAAAACCCATTTCTTTGCATGAGCATTTCCTTGCATGAGGCAGAAGAGAAAGAGGCACAAATGATGTGAACCAGATAAAGGGAAACAGAGGAGGCAGCACAAAAAGGAAAAATCCCTGCTTTACTTTCCCTGTTGCTTGTCTCTGGCTCCTAGTGGAGTTGGTTCCCTTTTTTGACACCCTCTCCAGTCTCTGGTTTAAGTCCTATATGTCAACAACACATTATTAGTAACTGTGTGTTAACAGACTTGAGAGAAAGAAAAAATCTATGCCATAGACTATGGGTATCTATATTTGGGTTTAGGTTTTTTCCTTAAATTACAAGATTTAAATAAGCTGCAACTCCCTCTACCTACATTTCTCACAAGTCCATTTTACCCTTTTTTGTACTCTTTAAATAGTACTTTAAAAAACCCTCCATACCAATGTGACTGCTTGGCTCTCTCACAGCTATGACCGAGCTTCACTCAGCATTTTAAAAGCCCTTGTCTGGAGTTCCTCCCACTGTCAAAATGCCAACTGTCTTACTCAAGCACTATGCACATTCTCCATTACTGTATTAAGAAATGTACCTGAAGGGTTAAGGAAAGTACAGTACCAAGTCCACAGGGCCAGCAAGCAAGTCGCTACAGTTTATTTACTTAAAATACAACTGCACTTAGTAACAGTGATTTGTACAAGTAGCAGAGGCAAATGGTGCTCCTCAGATCTTTCTTCACCTGATGTCAAGCCCACCAGAACACCCACACCATGGACAGATCAAAAAGTGAAGTCAAAAGCTGGATGCTGCTACTTCTCAGCATCTGGCCCCACAGTGCTGATCTCAATCAGGAATTACTCATCAAGTCAATGAAGTATATACCCCCTGCACATTAAACCTTCACAGAGTAAAACCATGGATTATTATTACTATGTTGATTTTAAAAAGAGAACCAAAAAATTAGTAGTTTATTCCTCAGAATAAGGTTGGGTTCGCAGATAATGCTGATCTGTAATAGTACAGTTAATATCAAGTAGGTGAACAGTTAATATTAAGTAGAACTCCTGATAGATTATGAAGTTCAATATCACCCAAAAAAGTTCCCAATGCCATAAATATACCAAAAAACACAATGAAGATAAAACATAAGCACCTTTTCAAAAAGTTACCAGGTAAGAGGCAGTCCTTTTCAGAGCATAATAAAACCTCTTACAAGTAACCTGAAACCTAAGAGTCAAATTCAAGTCCACTCTAGTGTCAAACAACAATTTTAATTTCAATTAGTTGCGAAACTAACAACAGTGGGTCATAAAGCTTTGACACTGCTGCAAAAGTGAAAAGTACATGTACAAATTGATAGTCTTAAATAGGTTTCGTTAATCCCTATTTATCAATCTCTGTCAAAGCAGTAACTACATTTGTCCATGAAGACATAGAAAATTAACTCAGTGAGTGATTATGTTGGTCAATCTAATAGCTGCTGTCAATAAAAGTTTCCCTTCAAAATACATCCCTTTCATAAACAGCATAAAAGATCAATTTCTTTTGCCAAAAAAGAAATCATTAAATTGACTCCAAAGTATGATTGTACTAATCTGTAGGAGGGAAAGTTTCACTCAGAATATCATTACATGCTGTATAAGAGACATTCCCAAAAACATTAAGCCTAATGCCTAACAGGTTAAAGCTGGCACAGGAGCAAAGCTACTTAGGTCCTTTTTGGGAAGTCATTATGATACTGAGGACATTCTGCCACACCAAACCTAGAAATACTTTGATTCAGCCTTTTTTTGGTTGTTGTTCGAACTAGTTAGAAATCAATGTATCTATCTTGTATGAAATATATCCAAATATCTTTTGAATGTGTTCAAGGTGGAGAAATTAAGTCCTACAGGCCGCATCACGTTCCCTTCTCTCAAAGAAGTTCCAAACAGCAGTGCTTATCCCAGAGAACTGGCTTAACCAAAACCATGTATACTAACAAACACTTCCCTGTAAGGAACATCAACATTTGCATTACTTGTTTTGGTAGCAACAAGCTGTGGAGAACTACTTTGCCCCCAGAAACTCAGCCAAAGGCTGAGTTAGAAGTTCTGAACTCTTCTCTCTACATCAGTCCATCATGTAATAGAAACCTACCAGCTGCTTGTGAGCCTTCAGCTCTGGGACAGAACTGCCAGGCAAAGCCTTGGGAGGGAACCACAGAAATGCTAGAAGAGGGAGGAGAGAAAACTCAGCAATTCTCAGATTGCTCTGTTGTTCTGCTGCTCTGATAAGGAGGATGTTTCTTTTAGAGAGGTTTTCCTTACTCTGTGCTTCTCCCTCCCACAATGTCACCTAATCCTGGAGCTAAGGGAAGCTGCATGAGTGTCACTGAATGAAGCAGTCTGAATAAACAACATGACTGGAGGAAAAAAAATCAATTTGGAGGTGAAGTTACCAGAAACGCCCAACTGAATGGGGCATCTACAAATAAACATGGTTGGACCTCACTGGAAGAGAAAAGACATTGACATTAATTTGTCATTTATACTTGAAAAAGTTGGTCTCATGCAGACAACTGAAGACCAAAATTGCCAGAACAAGTACATTTCCAAATACTCTTAGATCTGCAAGCCATGGACCTAGTCATGGCTTCTAAATTACACAGACTTACTATGTAGATATATCTAAAAGACTTAGTAAAATGGAAGGATCAGAAAGATCTTCTGGGGTTCCTTAAATGTCAGATATAAAGAATGCATGCTGCTCTAGACAACAGTGTAAGCCATCTAGAGAGATTCAGTCTTCTAGACCACTATCAAGACTTGTTTGATGCTAAATCTCAAAAAAATTCTAATACAACAATTGTGGTTCCCATCTAGACAAAGAGAACAATTTGGAAAATTGAAAAGCATCATACTAAGAAATGGCACTTCGAAAAGAATAAACATGAATTTCTCAGACATTTTATTTCCTGATAAAAGGTGCCAGTGGCAACAGAAAGAGCTCACAGCTACAAATAGAATTATGATTCCTAAAAGCATCTTTTTATTTTTTAAGCTGCTTGAGTTTCTAGCACATCTTGTAAATCTTCATAAAATGTAATAAAAACAAATACATGATCATGCAACCTAGTATGTCAGGACAACAATTTTTACTAGATGTGGGATAATCAGTTATTGCCCCAAAGTCTTTAACGAGTGAGCTGCGTTCCTGCTGAGGGTATTGAATCTGGAACACACTACTTCCAAAAACTTAAACCGCCTTGGAAAAAGTCTCAAGCCTCCAGTGAGTCAGACCAAAAGAAAAAAACATTCTGAATTCAGATTCCCAGACTGATCAACTTTCCCTGTCCATTTTGAATAAAGATAATCTTGAAGACAGAAACCACTCAACTGGAACCCACTTTCAATTCAGGAAGTTGTGATATCCCATGTCTCATACTCTCTAGCTGTACAGCTTACTCTAGCCCTTACTTCTCAGTAACTATGGAAGATTTTTCACCTCTTGCATGAGATTAAAGAGCTCTCTACATCTAAAACTGAGATTAAGAGAGCCAGGTTAACATATTAACTATACCAAGCTGGTGCTTTAAGATTTGGAAAACGTTCAGACTGAAAAGCAAATTACCTGGTTAGACTTAATCATAACAACTATAAGTGCTCTAGAACTTTCTTTTTTAAAAAACATCTCAGCACAGAGACTAGAAGTGGTTGTTCCAGTTATAAACTCTAGCCTCCTGAACAAAGACAAGCAATGAAAATCCACTATGTGACTCCTACGAAATTCTCATAGCAGAAAAATATCAGAATAGACTGGAATTACTGACACATCTATTTTAAGCTGCAACTTTCACTAATAATGTTATCTAAAATTATAATAGTCCATACCAGTCTTTAAATGTTCAGACTTTCATGTGAATTAACTCTAAGTCAGATGTTTCTCCATGGCTTTAGAGCCAGGAAGAAAAACCACTCTCCATTGGCTTTATATTACAGCAACAACTTCAAATCTAAAAATGAATGACAATAAAAAAATTACGCAATTCAACAGATTATTGAACTGCAGCTAGAACATTTCTTTAAAAGTCCAAAAGTGCACAGAGCTGCAATTGTTAGTTCACCTGTACCCATATCAATCAGGGTACACAGGAAACCTACTGGAAAATAAATTTTCCCAAAGGTGTGATGAAAATATATGTACTTGTCAAAGTGACAAACTTTCCTCAAAAGTGAAACTATTCTAGTGATTACTTGTTGTGTCAGCCTCCTATTTATTGCACAGGTCTAATGGAAGCTTTAATAAATAAGCACTAATGGGAAAACCAGAGTAACGCATGTAGTTCTGCAGGTTCACTTGTTTAAATTACTATTTTCCATCCTTAAACCACTTCATATACTTCTTACTGAGTAATGCAGCTTACATATTTATCAGATAATAAAATATCATCATCTTTGACCATATGGCTTGGTCAAGTACTGCAGGGACAAAAAAGATGTAGTTTCAGGTTCAACACTATTCTGCATAATTAAATTTTGATTCTCCAAATCAGCTCAAACCTTACTAAAAACTGGGATACAAGCAGGCTTAAAATATTGTTAGAAAAACCTACTGAAGAATTAAATTGTTCTTTGTCAAAATCATGTGGTCTTTAAAACACTGAGCCTCTTTTCTACAAGCAATTAGATTTTCAGTCTCTGTATCCCATTTCATCCCACTCTTCTTTAAAGAGTAATCGCATTACTTGCAAGCTTAGAAAAAGCTTCTGAGTCAAAAATGAGTGTTATTTTTGTAGAAAGTACATGGAAGTAACCAGTTATAGGTGTCTGCACTGCATTACAGTGCCAAATTTTAACATCACAAGTGTTTAAATTAGCAGACTAACCCATTCTGAACAAGAGATGTAATCATTCCACAATATTTTGGAAGATATTTTTCCTCTCTAGTGATAAAAGCCTAGTCTACAT
Source organism: Cyanoderma ruficeps (assembly GCA_008694505.1). Classification (NCBI taxonomy): domain Eukaryota; kingdom Metazoa; phylum Chordata; class Aves; order Passeriformes; family Timaliidae; genus Cyanoderma; species Cyanoderma ruficeps. The sequence continues at coordinate 1,526,213 of VZDJ01000511.1, forward strand.
ACACTTTTTTTCTGTTCCTAAAACAAATGAAATTAGCAACACTAGCAGTTAGAGATTAGTTCCAGATTTTCTGTGCAAACAGTAGCAACAGCACCTTTCACATGCATATGACTATACATATATGGGATTTTGCCTATATAGATTCATCTTCAACTCATTTACAGTGCTGAGCTCTTGGAAGGCATACATTTTACTCCCATCACCAAAGCTCCCTATATATTAGCTACTTACAGAGAAAATGGGCAGGGTGAACCCCACTGTGTAGAGGACAGTGGATGTGATGGTACTGTCATGGAACGGATACTTGATGCTGTCATCATTACAGAAAAAGCCTCTCTGATACGGTTTTATTTTGGCCAAGTTTAGAACACCAAGGGGTAAGCCAGCTGTTGGGGGAAGGAAAACAAAAAAACAAAAACAAGAAATACATGTGGTTAAATCAAAAAAAAAAATCATTTCTAATCATGCATGGAGGAAGCTACCAAACATGCATAACTCAAGTTTACTAAGTATCATGCAATGCACACACTTACCAAATTCTGTTTTTAGACATTTTTTCAGAAGATTACTTCAGAAAGACTCTGAGGTTTCTCATCAGGTACAGATGTTTAAAAAAAAATACAAAGCTCAAAGTCTTCCGTCCATAAGGTGAGTTGCCACCAAACCAAGATTACATTCAAGAAAAAGCCTTTGCCCATCACATGACTAATTAGTTATTGAGGGCAGGTAGACTTTTGTCTCTCCTCCCTCTGACAATACCCCATGACCTTGGCTTGTATCTGATTTTCCAGCCTTGTTCTCTACACTATAATGTGGCCAGTGTTTACAGATAAGAAAAAGAACAGACACAGGTTTTGTCATGGTTAGAGTTAAAAATTTCATGCAAGTAGTTTTCATGCAGGCAATGGGAACAAGAGAACTGCAGGGGCACTAATGGACACTTTGAATGGATTGCATCTCCAGGTAATGAGATTATACCTTGAGATTGCATTTACACAGCTTTTGTACACTCTGGAAGATTTCTGCATGAAAATATACAAGTTATTAACATGGCAGCTGAGACCTGGGTAGAAATTATAGCTCTCAGAATTTACACACTGTGGTACGTTACCAATTCCCTCTCCTACAAATTAACTTGCATTATACTATACTCAGTCATGTGAAAGAAGCCATCAAGACTTCTGATAATTATATTCAGGTCTAACTTATTTATGATAAGAACTACCTGCCATGTAATACACATTTGCAGGAGCAATAACCTCAGGAAATTCAATTTTCTTTTTGTTTTACTTTCTCATAAAATCAGTAAGGTTGGAAAGGACCTCCACAATCATCAAGTCCAGCCTTCAACCAAATAACACCATGCTCAATTTCTCCCTTTCCTTCGATCTACTCAGCAAGTGATAGATTTAAGTTGGTAAGTTATGTAATGCTAAATACCCAAACAAAACAAAAAGAAAAACTTGTTTCAAAACATGGTAAAAAAGGACAAATAATTTTGTATTTTCCCCAACATCCATGTAATATGCAATGCTGCAAATAGACATTCTATATGTAAATTAGAGGGTGAGTGCTATTACTGGAGCAGAAATGACTACACAGTATATAAACAACCTGCTGTACAGAGAACAAAAAATCATCTCAAAGAAGTTAACATGATGAGTGATTGCTTTGATTTCTGGTGACACCTGTTGACTACCAGGTAAGTAGCTTAAAGGCGTTTTAAGTAAGCTTATTTCTATATACTTCATTAGAAGAAAAGACATTAAGAGTGAAACAGTGGAAATGTGATAAAGCCTGGCCCCGTCTTTGGGCTGCCGAGTTGCAGTGCAAAGGCTTGTGAAGTGCATATTGAAACTGTACATGACTGGTAGCACCCCAGCTTTCAACTCCTCTTCTGACAAAATTGCTATGGTCACATAGCATATGGTCACATATATGCTAAATATGGGAGTTTTTTAAATCCTCTTATGGAGCAGAGGGAAATTTTTTCACAAGTGATCTGAAATATGAAAACTGTCCACACTTACTGATGCTTACCATCCCATATAGAAAAAGTGAACCAAAATACAAATGGCATTAAGCTTATCCAACTTCAAGCAAAGTTTTTCATTAAATAGCATAGTATACCACTGAATCAACTACATCTCAAAGGTCTCCTTCCATCTGCTTTAATGACTGAGAGAAGAGCTAAAGCTTGACTGAGCACAAATGGCAGACATGAAACAGATGAAACAGAATTGTAGCCTTTCAAACATGAAGGGGGCCACACTAAAGAAGTCAAAGTTCACTCTGACCACGTTAGCATGGCTGGAACCAAGTTTCATTTACTCTCAAGACCGTGGCAAGATTCCACTAACATCACTTAAGAGTCTATGCTTCCTGTCTTTATCTCTGCTATTGCACACCCAGGAGGATGATGGAATGGTAATCCCATTACCTATTTGATACAATCATATCTGCTCAAACAGGTCACCAGATTTCCACATATGGAAATATCACATGCTCATGATTAACTTAAGGAGCAGCTTGTGTTTTGCAGAAGTGAACTACTTCAAGACAAATACCTGCTCCACAAAAAGCTGCTACAATCTAGTATCAAGAACGATAACACATAATGAACTTTTGACCTGAGAAGGAGAGAAAATAAAAATCAGCAAATAAAGGGGTCAGATGAGCACACTTTCAAAGCAACTGCAAAACTCAACTGTATAGCCTACACTGAAAGAATACAAAAAAAAAGGAAGTTGGTTACACATCTTACACTAACGCATTTCCATTTTTTTTCATTACTGTTAAATTCTTACTGCAATCTAAATGATGCACTGTTTTCCAACACTTGAAGATTTTGTCAAGTGGTATTCAGTTGATCATTAACCTATCCCAAATAGTGGTAGCACTTTTACTGTTTCTCATTTTACAGGGAGAGAAGATGAGACTTGGTACATATAAGTACAGTCCTGAACTTTTCACTGTAAGCAGAAAAAAACCCCACTGCCAATGTACATAACAGGCCAGTATTGCCATCAGAGGTGCCAAGCATTTCTGTGACCTTTGAGCAGGCTGAACTTCTGAGGAATGTACTTATGTTCAGTCTCATTAGCTTCTCCAAACTGGAGCAAAGAGTGACCAAGATCTTGTGCAAGATCACCAGGCTAAAAGGCAATCTTGTAGAGCAGCTCACATGCATTATCCTCTGCTCAGTATACCTTCTTTTCCTTTCCACCTAGCCAGTACCAGCAGGAACCTCAAGGTGCTCTTCTGAACCAGGTAGCTTTATACCTTAAGGGATCATAATGGCTTAGTCATTATTCATATCCTATAAAGCATGACCTTCAGCAGTAAAAAACTACTATTATTTGAAGTCACCCATCATTCAGGCTGGAACATATTAGAATTGGATTTTATCTACTTTCTGGTAAAAAAAGTGCAGCTTATTTTGTCAAGAACTAGTGACCAACAGATTCTGGGCTTTTTTTTAGGTAGTAACAAGAAAGACAGCAGTCCTCTGATCTTCCTTTAATTATAAAGGGAAAACAACCAGTCACTCCAGTGCTCTGTGACTTACAAAAGGACACACTTCTGCAATGCTCACGCAAATAGACTCTAGCTAACCCACAGACCAGGCTGGATGGGGCTTGGAGCAACCTGGTCATGTGGAAGGTGTTCCTGCCCATGGCAGGCATAGTGCAATGAGATAATCTTTAAAATCACCTCCACCCAAAATATCCTACAGTTTTATAACCCTGAAAGCTACAGATGTAGCAACAAAGTTGAATAGGAAAAGAGACTCCAAAGATTTGAAGTCTTTGCCTATGAAAGAAAGGTAAACAAGCTTCATACACATGAACAAGAAAAAAAAGTAAACCGGGTAAAGAAGGAGACAAAGGCAACAACGATACTTGAACTACTGGGCAGGGATTGCAGGGATGGAACAGCCTTAAGTTTTGAGCTAGAACTGTAAGAATAGGGCAACACACCTTTGTACAGTTACGTGCTGTACAAAGCACATGAGCACCTTATGCTGAGTTCACAAGGAGTTTTCAACTCTAATTTGTAGGTGCAAGCCAGTTACAGTGTATTTTTCACTGACGACCTACAGTAATCCACAGTAATATACATAGCCTTCAGGAACTATTTGATCAAATCTGGCTGGGTGACATAGCGTGATAAATGCCTGTAAGGGAAGGAAGGGAGGTCCAGGCTAGGAGAACAGGGAGGAAGTCCCTGTGAGAATGGTCCTCCACCCACAGAAAAAGAATGTTAAAAATAAAATACCAGTATCCCAGGGGAGAAAGTGAAATCATCTTTTTTTCCCCAAAGGAAGTCTGTTTAATCAAAAAATGTTGATTGATTTTCTATATTTTTAGTGTTCTTTTTAATACTAATAAAAAAAAAATCTCAGTTCATCCTACAAATGGAAGTGATGGGGTACCAATCCATCATCTTTTTACAATGTGTAAAACACCACACTATTGTTCTGATCAGTGGCATTTATCACACTGGTAATTTTAGAGTTGGGTGCTTAAGGTTGGAGGCCTGAGAAGTCAGATTCTGAAGACTTCCAGGTGTTCATGTGGCTTTAGCAGTAAGCTGCCTGTTTTTCTTAAACAGGAGAAAAGAATTTAGAGCCAAATTAGTGTCTTTTACAACAACTGCCATAAATATTTAAGACCAGGAAAGAATATTTTATGTCTAAAAGGAAAGAAAATTTTAACATTTCTAACCACTTCAGTGATACTGTACTACCTAGTTCTCAGCCAGATGCAGCGCTCACAAAACTTGGCTCAGCTTTCAAGTGCAGCCCAAGGCAACCTAGACTGTCCTGTCCTTCTCCCACCTCTGGCCATCCCCCACTACCCCTTTCTTGCCTAGGCATTAGTTTTCTCACCAACCAGTCCAAAAAGGCAAGCCCGTGCCCACACACTGGTTTTTCAGAGGCACTTACTCACGTGGCCAACTGTATTACTGTAAGACCTGGCTTAAAGGACAAAGTAGGAACATGCAGCCAAGGGTGTGAAATAAAGGACAAGCACAGATGGGACAGATCAGCTTCAATACCTCATGAAACTGCATCTTGATCAGTGGTGCTTTCTCCCTCACATTTTTAAATAGCACAAAGGAATGCACTGTATTTTGTAAATACACCTTAATTAACCTACTTGGCCTCCTTATCTGTGCAAGTGACTGAATACCCACTTGAGGTTCTGTGCAGTCAAACTAATGCTGAATTGCTGTTTCAAATCCTAATATTACTCTGTACTCCCGTCTGGTCCTCAATCAGACAGTTCTCTTCAGCAAAACAAGTTAATATCTAGGAACTTGGAGAAAGGCAGTTACCCTTAAGGGACACTACAGCAAATGAGAACATTCTAGCTTGATTATTAACCAAAGCTTTTTCTTCATGCTGCAATGAACTCACAAGTAAGTGTTAAATAAGAAAACCTGTGCTGGACTACCATGAGACTGAGAAGAGTTTTCATGTTTCTCTACACTTACCCTGAAGAATATGATCAATACATTCTGCACTTGATATGCTGACAAAGTCAGCTTCAGATTTTGTAAAGAAATTCACAGTTCATAGGTTAGTTAGGGAGTGTCAAACAATAACTCTAGCTGTATCACAGAAATAATTAAATAGTCTCCACAAAACACAACAATTTATATCCTTTAAACAGATGAGCTACTTTTTACAGCTGACATTCTTATTAGACAGATGATACTGTTAATAACCTCACAGAGTAATTTCAAGCTAAACCTATACAGCTGTCAATTACGATCAAGAGCAAGAGAGAATTTAAGTTTTCCTACTCTTACACATGTATCTTTTGCTTTTATTAATAGGACAACTTCACTGTTCATTTTTCAGTGTACAGTCTGGGGTGAGGAAGTAGGCAAGAGATTTAAAGAAACTGAGGTCAACCTCATGGTACTGGAGAGAGTTTGAGAACATCTGTAAATGATACTGCTCTCTGCAGAAAAGGAGACAGGCTGAAATTATTTTTCTATGAACAGTCAAGAGAAACAATCAACATCTTTTAAAACAGGTGCTTCAAAAAACCAGGGAATACAAAAAAACTACCAAGAGGAAGAAAATATTAAAATAATGAGAAAGCATTTAGATTTTTGATATCTAGAGGTAAGGAGTGTACAAGAGAAAAATCAGTGCACTATTTACTTGCAGTAGCTGAGAGAAGTGGGTAGCCCACAGCTTACCTCCTGGCCACTTTAAAGAACTTTATCTTACTTTTCTGCACTAAAGAATGTGAAGTATTTCTAATACCAGCAAACTGATTGTTCTGATAATGCCAGAAGCTGTGATAGGCTTCAGTAAACAGGATACATGTATTTAAAAGCATGAACAACATTCTAATCTCTCCTACTATTTTACTTGCAACTTTATGCTATGTACATTTTTATTTGTCCTCTGATTTATGATTTGGCCAGAACAGAAACCAGATCAGCAACTAACCAAGTTCCTCACCACTTTTTGTTATGCCAGGCAAGGGTGATGGAGGGAGGAAGCAAAGGAAACTTTCCTCTGAGCTCAAACAGCCTCAACACAAGCATGAAATTTCTAGTCCAGTCATTTACTAAGACAGAACTACATAATACTCCAGTTTCTCTGCATTCAGCAGCACATGGGAGCACTAGTTCTATAGTCCCAATTAATTAGAAGTCAAAATACTTGTTTAAAAACATTTGCATGGACAAGTGTATTCTTCCTTATATCTACATTTTGATTTAAAAAATGGACGGTTACAAGCACTAAATGCATGTTACTCTAAAGCCCATGCAATTGTCTCTCTTGTGAGCAGTCAGAGAAGTGTAAATGCAAATTCAGGAAAAGCAGAAACAAGACAGTAATATATCCTATCCTGCTCTATTACTTAGAGAAACATACACCAGACAAGTAAGCCAACAGCAGGTCACAAGCAAAGACTGTGCCCTGGGCTCTGCTCTGGTGGGAAGAGAAGGCTGAAGCTAGCCAAGGGATGGACACACACCTGGAAGTCATTAGCAGTTCCCCCAGTGTGCAGAGGACAACTGCCCCATTACTGACAGACCTGAAAACATGTAAGACCCCAGACTGACAGCTAAAAAACTGGGGGCAGAAGCAGAGAGGGGATGGAACAGGAGAGATCAGCAGTTCTTCGCAGTGCAGTGCTTTTCAAGGGGTGAAGAAGAATCCAACTGGCTGTAGCCACAGTAAATAAGGGTGACTTCCACTATAACCCCTCCTGTGTAGGGGAAATTGAATATTTTATCACTGCTTGCATTATGTGCTCAGCATCAAATTCAGTTAAAGGCTTTGATGGTACTGTATAGAGTATTAAAAACAATGTACGTGCCCCCAAAGATGTAGATTTCTGCACACAATCTACGTAAATCACAGAGCTTACAAACCAGGAGGGCAACACAGCCAAGAAATGGAACAGCCAAGGTCAGCCAGTCAGCAAGACAGGGAAAGATTTGGGTTTTTTTAATGTGGGTGACACCAACTCTGAATGCCATTCAAGACTACTTCTCTTTTAAACTCCAGAAGTTGTAACTATTTTCCCATTTTAATCTGTGTTTTGTGAGAGGGCACAACAGGAGGCTTTCAGAGTATTTCACCTATAACTACACACCCTAACTTGAAATACCATTCAGTCTCTAGAAATATAATAGGCAATTAGTTGTCAGGAATGTAAATGCTCATTTTCCAATGAGTCTTACAAGCATAGAAGCATAGCAGTATTTTATTTAAACAGTCTTTAACAGAGTCAGCAGTGCTACAGAGGGACTCAGAATTTCCATGACATTGTATACCCTGTCATACACTACGTCACTTTACACTGTAATACACTGCTGCATGCTACCATCTTTAAGAGAACAGAACTTCATTTTCATGTTAGACTGAAATCTGTAATGTCTAATGGCACATTGTAAGAACATAAACTCTAAAGAAAGCTCAATTTAACAGATTTTAAAAAGAAAAGTGACCATACTCTATATAGTCTTCAGCTATCAGAGCAGTTTTCTTTTGTACTGATTCAGGAGACTGCCCAAAAGTCCATTACTTCGGAATCTGTAAAAAATTCATTGGTCTTGACACTTGAGTACAATTAATAATGCCACAGCATAGGAAGTCTTACACTGCACATAGACACTAATAGACCAGGCGCTGCCTTCCATCTGTAACAGAAATTATCAGCCTTAGATTTGTGATCTGAGTTTCTATGTATTAAGGTATATCATTTTCTAGTGTTGATAATTGGACTCTTCATGTTAAAAGAAGAGATGGGAAGCATGAAAAGAGTCTGCAAGCAGAAACAGTGACCTGACTTCCATTCCCAGGATCTCCACTAGTGTTAGACCCAGCCATCACACTGGGTTGGAGGATTTTAGCTGAATACTAGTACTGCAGCATAGGCTTACCTACCAAAAGTGAAGCCCAGTTTCCACAAATCAGTTAAAAAACTACAAAAAGCTCACTCAATGGAACACCAAGGAAAGCAGACACCAAATAAAATAATGGCTAAGATTATTTTTAGAATTTAATAGAGAATAGTTCCTGACTCTTTAACAGGCTCAGTCTCACTGTCTGCCTTCTGTACCCATTAAGGGCCATTAGCTTGCTGCACATCAGAAGTTTTCCCTGGTTATAATTAGCAGTTTATTCTCTCAGGTTTCTCCATCAGCAGCTTCCAAACCACCCCTTCTGCTTAAGATAAGCACAGTTCACTGCCCTTCTATGCCTCAAAACAAGGCAGACAAATTTAGATACACGCATTTTCCTTACCATCCCAGTACTCCAGTTTCAGAAAATATTGCACTTACTGCTTATTTTCAGTGAGTTAGTAATATAAGACTTTTCAGCAATAACAGAACTAAGTTAAATAGACAACAATGCACTAATATTAATTTGAGGTTACAATGTCACCATATTCTAAGAGAGGCAGAAGCCACCTGAGATGCTGAAATTTGATACATAATTCCATCTACACTAAGGTAAAAACTGAGCATAATTCCTGTTTGGTACAGTTTTCTTCTTTCCTAGGAAAGGGATCACAAAAAATTGTGCCCCTCCTTCCAGATCAGGCATGGCTAAGCAGCAAATTGATGCTAACTTATGTGATCAAAGGAAACCCCACATTGCCCCTCTGAAACCTACACATTTACCAGAGGAGACAAATGAGAGGAGGCACTAAAATCTAGGCTATGTCTAGAAAATCCACTGTTTCCTCAGCAGCGTCACAAAAATAAGGGTGTACTGATATGGCTCATCCATACATTTGGTTTCATTTAGCAGCATCTGGTTGATACACATTCAAAAATGGGTGTCCTTATCTGACAAATCTGTATTTTCTAATTTAAAATTTTAAAAATCCTTCATTTTCCTGTTGCCAAATATCAAGACACCACATGAATGAGAGATGACAAAACTAAGTTAAGTACAATACAAGTAAAACTGAAGTGCTTTCCCAAACTTCTGAGTCAGACTGCCTCTTGGTCACAGCTTTTTAAAGATGAATCAGTGAAGTCTATAACAGAGCAAAAGCAGCCTATTCTTGTACTGGTCATTTCATTAAACTCAATGTGGTAACAGAAAGAGTGTTTGATAAGTGCAATAGAAAGTTTCAACATTACCTTTCTATATCATAATTTGCTAAAGAAGCTTACTTGTGTCTTGGCTTCAAACCAAGCATACAAACAAGCAGTCTTGATTTTAACAGCTGTATCTGACTGTATGAGAAGGATTAACGCACTAGAGAATCTGGCAAAAGTGGAGCCAAAAACACAATGCAGGCTTATGAACAGACAGTTTTGATTCTGTACCTTTGAGATCAGTCTCATAACTTGAAAAAGGAAAATTCCTCCCAGAATGTGGCTCAAGTCATTAGAAGTCAAGTGTTAAACAAGGAGAGACAGGTATCAGATTCTTAATATAAGAAGAACTTTTTTTTTTTGTTTTAAAATAGCAGGATTTAACTATTCTGGCTAGTAAATTGCTTATAAATCTCTTCACAGGCAGGACTGAGAAATTTATTGTTACAGCTGAAGTGAGTATCTGTTCTAGTGGAAGGTGTTTCTATCCATGACAGGGAAGCTGGAACTACATGGTCTTTAAGGTTCCTTCCAACACATTCCATGATTGTATGACTAGTGTTTCCTGATGTAATGATAGATTAAAAANAGTGTCTGTAGATTTTTCAGTTGTTTTCAATCAACTATTTTACCTGAATAAAACCTAAGAATTACAAGCTTCTTTTGCAGGACAAGCAATAAGGACAAGAAGTACCCTCACCAAACCAAGCAGATATAGCAATAAATCAAGCTCATTTTAAAGCCATATTTCTGTGGGTGACATATCTTGCCAGTAGGCTTCTATGCAATTCTGTTCAGCACTTTTTTCTTTTTATCCTCCATCCAAGGTGAGTTTGTTTTAATTCTCCTGGACTAATTCTGGAAAGAGGATTACCAGTTGTTGGGGATAGTAAATCCAAGACAGCTGGCAAGGCCTTATACTACAAGGCTCAAGCTCTCTTCTCATTGGGTACTTTCAACAGTCAGGTCACCTCTTTGTGCTGCTACCTGCCTTCCACTGCTGCCACAGTCATAGACAGAGGATTATCACAGCTTTATCCCCTCATCAGCATCTGGTCAGCAACAGTGCTCCTACATAAAACTATGCAGTAGCAGGCAACCAGTAACCAACTATTTATTTCCCCCCACCAGGGCTGTGGATTGTGCAGCCTTCAGACCAAGCTGAAGTCAATATCAGTGCCTACTGCCTAACTCTTTAAAACCAGGAGGCATGTTGCATCAGCTCAGCAAAGCATAAACAAGCACTCTAGCAGTATAGAGGGGAGGCAAGAATTCCTCAGCTATGAGAGATTAGCTATTTTACAACTTAACTTTAGTGTGATACTTTATTTTCTACAGAAAATGTCAGAAGTCCCTTCCCATTCCCTTATGCAAAGGTCACCGCCCTCATGTAAGAAAGCTGCAAGAGCCCTTCTGACTGTTTAAGGCTATGGAAAAAAAATCACCAGGACTCAAGCAGCTGGTAAGGAACCCAAGAGCTGATAAGCATCTTGCTCTACTATGCCAAGAGAAAATAATATAGTCCTGTGTTCATGATTTAGCTCTTGGGAAGGCACTGAAAGTTAAACTAGGATTTACCCATTGCTGTAAAAAATAAGTGCAAGAACTTCTGGTTTTGAGTCAGAAGTTAGAACAAGATACACAACAGCAAAAGCTGGCAGAACAAGAACCAAACTGCTGACTTTGAATAGCGTCCATTCACCAACTGAACTTTTACCTGCAGTTTTTCTGCAGGCTTCTGATCAAGAGGGAGCAAGTCTCTGGTAGAGCATCTTTCTTTATGTTGGAGAACATAAAAACTGACTGTTGCAAAGAGGAAAGCAGAGCAGGAGAGGAAAGATTTTCCCAGTTTCAGGTAACAACTTTGTTTCCAATTAACTGAGAGTGTCAACTTAATAAGTAGCAGGTCATAGTACCTGGTGGATAGTGTCACTGAAGACAACCTGCTCTTTCACATGTACCTGTTACAACTTTACAATGTGTTCATGTACTAGAAAAAGATTTAGCACCCACATGATGTGGAAAATAAGAATGGTGACACTCATGTCAGTGAGTCACAAATAATAGCGGAGGAGGTTTTATTTGAACTAGGGCAATCAGGAAGTGCTAACCCACATAGAAGGAGCCTTCCCTGACTGAACAGCAATACCTTAATTATCACCGAGACTGCTGCCTTCAGGGACAGCACAAGTAAACACTCCCAAGAGAGAAGAACAGCACTGAAAGGAAAACACTGTGCAGGGTGGTCCAGCCATCTCACCCCCACAGGTCACACCCTGCAAAAGCAAACTCACTGTGTCCTATATACATGCATCTCCTGTTTGGCATGTTGTCATGTATCACAAAACATTCCAGCAGTCTTTAAACAGCACGCTGAAAGAGATGTGAGTGTTTACTGTTTATGGGTTCAGTTCACATGTCCTTCTGTTCGGAAGGACTGGAAGTCCTTCCCTTACTCAGAAGTAGTTTCATGAAAAAAAATAATCATCATAATGAATAAATAAGACTGCCAGAGTCTCACCTTCCCCACAGTCACAGGGTAGAACATGGAGAGGAAGAAAAAAAAATGAAACCCCTACATAAACATATTCCACAAGAGTTTTAAATTTAAGTAATTCTTTACTATTTCCAATGCATGGCAGAAAAGTGAATCAGAGCAGCAAGGGTTGAATCTTTTAGAAGATTTCAGTTCTTCTAATCTTGGGTTGGACATATTCTTGCATTACACCAGCAATCACATATTGACAAGTACACTCCCCAGTTACTTATAATAGCTTGTCAGTAATTGCATAGCCAGGTAGGGGACTAAAGAAATACAGTTGCGTTGTGTGGCACCCCTGCATTCAAGTTAGGCATGAGTTTCAACAAGTACAGACCAGAGGCAAGTCGCCCCCGAGATGTGACAGAAAGTGCTTTCCTCATGGCTCCAGTCACCTCTGCAGAGCTTCCTTTAATCTGATTTGGTCTTTGTGAGAATCTGATCTAAAGATAAATGCATTTAGCAGTTCTACCACTGATTGCAGGAATATTGCCATGTGTTTCCCAACTTTGTTCTTTAAGTGTTGTTTACCTGCCTTAATGAAAAAGAAGCCTGATTTGCAATCAAACAATAGACTTGTAAGAGTGGCAGAGAGTGTGTATATATATAGAGTGTCTAATGAAAACACCATTTGCGAGCTAATTAAGCTATTCTAATAAGCTGTCATTTTCTGCATGACAGCTGGAAGTGCAATAAACCATAAGAACCAAGCCAGCCTCAGTATATATCTGTGAAAAATGGTTTTGCTACTGTCTAGAATGCCAATCTCTGCCATGCTATATAAAATGTCTATCAGAAAACCTAGGAAGGAAAAGTAACAGAAGTATGAGGGAGAAAGAAATCCTGCAGTCCAAGCCAATCATGCTTTCTAGTGCCAGAAACAGCTGAGCACTGTCCACTGGAGCGCAGGAAGTAGGGGAGGTGCTGCCTGCAGCACTGCAGAGCTGCATGCGGACATGCAGCACACACACACACCCAGCACTGCAGAACAGCACACACAGAATGCAGAGACAGCCTCCTCACATCATCTGAGGACAGATACTGCAGAAACCTGCAGCTTTTGCTTTTTTTAGATTGCAGAATATAAAGCTAGTTTAATGATGAAACACCAGTGTTAGTTTTAGAAGGAGAGAATTATCATGCTGATAAGAGGGAAGGAGTTATTTTCTGAGGGCAACAAAGACTGCTTTCCCTGAATTCTCTCTCCTTTAGTGGGTAAAAAGGCAGATGAGGGAGAGGTCTTTCTTAAGGACAATTAAAAGAAGCTTAGACTCAAGTTTCAGGCAACCAAATTGGGCTAATAATTTAATGTTTTTACCTCCTTTTATCCACTCTCCCCACCTGCTCTTCTTTGATGTCTTTCTTATTCTCTTTCCTCAGCTGCATCTTAAGCATGTCACACCTTTCAATAAATCCATCTAAATCACAGACACACACACACAAAAATCACAGGATCTCTTTTTTCTCTTCCCTTTCTTTCGAAAAACTTATGCTGGGAAAGTTCAAACCACACAAAAATGGCTTGACTAAAACAAGAGCAAGTAAGTCAGAATCATCTGCTTCCACTGCAGTGAGCTCATGGGTGTGTCAGATCAGTGCAACTTCAAGTGGTATGCTTGGATATCACCTGGGCTTCAAGTCCAACATTACTGAGACAATAAAATTAATTTTTCTTATACCATCTCCAAAGTAAGTGGAGATGGGAAAACAGGAAAAAGAGGAGAAAAAATTAAAGCTCTGTATCAAGTGACAAGAATTACCTTGGGGATTATGAGGATGCTACTGGTACCCCTTTTTGTGGTAGCATGGGCTACCACACCAAGAGTGAGGGTTCACTCCTCAACTGAAACTGGTCTTCCTGGTTTTTAAACCTTCAGTTCTGCTGGAGGCCTCATGGTCTCCGCAGTGGAGATACTAGGTATCATTTATCCACACTGACAAGTCACTTTATCTGGGCAGTTACCTTTGTCATTTGAGCAGATACCAAAGTGCAGGGGCAGGGGGAAGGGCAGGCGATTAGTGAGAGTTAAAGTCCACAATCAAGAGGAACTATTCTTTTTACAGCAGAAAAATTAGGCAGCCATTAGACACAGGTAAATCCTCTGTTCCTATAAGGGCCTGTCTCAGTCAGATGAGAGGTAGAAGAGGAAGAGAACTTGGTCCTGCATCCAGTATCTTTCCCACTCTGCAAATATCTATCTTTTTGTCACAGCTAGAGTTTCACGGAAACCTGTAACTCAATGTGTTTAAAGTTGCAGGTGTCAGGGACCTTCATATTATACACTACCTGCATTTTTCAGACTTTTCAGGAAGTAAACAAGCCCGAGGGAAAATAAGAAGTCTGGCAACCCTCCAGTACACTGAGGCCTCAGATAAGTGCATCTGTGATCAAAATGCTACACAGGGTGAGGGGGAGAGGGAAAGGTGTGTAAATTGATATTACACTGCAGAGCAAGGTCAAGAACCTACCCTCCCAGTTTGGTCCCAGTGACTTGGGAGAGCAGTAGGGGGAAACTCTCATTCTTTCAGGTGGATTACCCTCAAGTTATATGCTTCTACAGGCTTACTTCCAATATATTTTGCTTTCCTTCATTACTCAAGATTACTTAAAATATGCCCATATGCTTCATACAAACCAAACCATACGTATAGTGCAAAACTTTTGTCTAATTATAAAGATTTTGTAATGACAATTATCCTGACAGACAAAACTCCTTCACTCATCATAAAGACAGCATGAAAGTTTAAGCCTCACAATAGCAGTTTGATAAAACTCCTGATCTGAATAAAGATTGCTCCCAGTGAACTACATGGATCCACTATCATTTTGCAAAAGCCCTCTCTCCTGTAACATTACCTCAGAGCAATGCATCATTCATTGCAATTTTGCTTTTTAATGGCATTTAGCTAGAGGTACCATTGCTATTTGAAGCATTCAGCAAGGGAAAAACGTTGTTCATTATGTTTGTACTGATGCTACAAACACCAGCCAAAAAATTCAGCCAAGCAGGAATTCATGAGCTAGGCCTGAATGCTATCCACTGAACATCACAAGAAAGTGCTTAGATTACTGAAGTACTGACATTATTTGCTTAAGAAGCAAACATCCAAAATTAGCATTTCCTAAGACTGACCAAGAAGTACATCTCCAAGAGAGTAAAGTCACTTCCTAGGCTGCCATGACTGAAAGGTGCCACTTCCTTACCAAGTAAAATTGCCCCTTCTCTGATCGACGATTGACATCATTGCTCTTTACACTGTCTCATTACATAAAAGGAGAGAGTTAATGCAAATTGGCAGGGCATGAAGTAGTTTCAATAGAGACTGAAATAGAAGAAAGTAACACTGGGAATGCGCTGATATTTGGGCTGGCCAGGACAAGCATTGCAGCGCTGTGGCAGTGTGCTGAGGCTGTGTGTGTTCAACCCCTGGCCATCACCGAGGCACCGATCCTGCCCCAACACCGGTCTCTCCCAGCTGCACAGGGACACAGGGCACAGACACCCTGCTCTAATGAACGCCCCATTTCGCTTCCAGCCTACAGCTACAGCGGTGCTTCGGTGCCGCCGAGACCGCACTCAACTGAGCCTTACTTTACAGCGAGTCCCTGCCCTGCTGCCGCGCCTCTGCAGGACCCTGGATGGATGAGGCATGTTTCCGAGATGACGGCCCCTTCCAGGACAGCTTCCCGACCCACTCGGGATTACAAACATATCCCAGGCTGCAGGTATCTAACAGGCAACTACCTCTCCACAACCGGCTTTCATCCCACAGAGGAGATTAGGCAAGGAAGAGCAAGGACATCAGAGAGAAGAGGGAGTTCCAGATGTCAGTGGATAAGATGCAGCAGCTCCCTCCCCCCGGGGTTTTCCCTTCCCCTCCCGGCCCGCGGCAGCGACCAGATCCCCCCGTGCGTGAGCGGGGCGGGAGGCGGGGGAGCGGGCGAGGGGCGGCAGGCACGGCGGGGGCTGCGACCCGGCAGGAGCCCCGCTCCGGGCGGTGCCGGCGCGGCGGGGAAGGGGAGGCGAGCATGCGATCAGCGCGGTGCCGTGCGGGGGGGAGCGCGGCGCCCCAGGGGCGGCTCCCCCCGCTCCTCCGCGGCCCCCCGACCTACCCAGCAGCACGCAGATCACGTCCAGCGCCACGAAGGACAGCCGCGTCCTGTCAAACATGCTGGCGGCGCCCGGCGGCAGGCGCGGTGACAGCCTCGGCCCGAGGGGCGGGAGCGCGGCGGAGGAGGCAGGGAGGGGCTCCAGGCGAGGCGCTCCGAGGGAACGGCCCCCCCGCGCTCCCGGCACCGCTGAGCAGCCGCCGCCGCCCGCACTGCGCTACTGCCGCCGCCGCGGCCCCCGCGCGCCTTTAAGGCCGGGCACGGGCGGCGGGAAGGGCGGGCGGTGGCGGCGCCTCGGACCGCCCTCAGACACGGCCGCCAATCGCGCCGCGCTACGCCCCGCGCCGCGCCGCGCCCGCGCAACGCCCCGGCATCGACCGCGGCCGCGCGGCGCTCTCCGCACCGCCCGCGGCAGGCTGAGCCGCGACCTGCCCTCACCTGCCGGCTCGGCCCGGCCCCGAGGGCACACAGGCCGGGCCTGCGGTCTGGGAGGGAGAGGGTCGGTCTTCCGCGGAGAACACAGGGAGATATTATTATTACTATTTTTATTGTTACACAAGGAAAAAGCTGTTTCCACCTCTGGAATCACAGAATCCTCCAGGTTGAAGGGACCACAGTGGGTCGTCTGGTCCAACCTCCCTCCTCAAGCACCAAGGAGAACCTGGCTCCTTCCTGTTGGCACCCACCACTTTTAGATACTTATAGACACTGGCGAGTTCCCCTCTCGGTTGTTTCTCTCTTCTCAAGGCTGCACAGGCTCAACTCTCAGTCTTTCCACGTGAGAGATATGCTCCAGTTCCCTAATCACCTTCGTTGCCCTCTGCTGGACCTGTTCCAGGAGCTCCGTGTCTCTGTTGTGCTGAGCAGCCTAGAACTGGACACAGCTCTCCAGATGTGCTTCACCAGGGCTGAGTAGAAGGGCTGGAAGAGTGCTGGAAAATTGCAAAAAAAATTACAAAACATCTGAAAGCAGAGTTTCAGTCCAACCCAACCCAAAGCAATCTTTTTCCTTGTTAAAAGCTTTTATTTGGAAAGAATACACTTACCAACACGAAGAAAATGTTTTCTGCATAACCACATTTTAATTTTAGCACCGTTAATGACAAAACAGACAATTGTATTCACCAGTGTTAGGACTGTTGGGCACAAACATGTAGCTCCTGCTACAGAGCATGTCTGTGTTTTGTTCAAGGCAATTGCAGGTGGGATGAGTGACACTTCCCACAGAGGACCAGATATAAGATTTTCAGCCATTTCCTATGTATATTCCACTCCCTAATTCTATAAACATCTTCACTTTGTACAACATCCTAACAGCTGAATAACAGGTTTGAGGGATCAACAAGAGAGAAAAGTTCTTGAGGTAGAACTGCCTCAGTGAATATGTTGTATCTTCAACTGTGCTGCCTAAAAAGGCACATAAAGTAGTTCCACATAGAATATATAAGGAAGCTCTACAGAGTAGCCTGTACACGAGATCCTGATTTTATCTCAATGCCTAAACATCATCCCAGCTACATGCCAAAATGGACAGTTCTAGAGATTAAAACTACCATAGATTTCTTTAAGTCCAGTGTAAATTAGAGAGTACATTTTCCTGTGCAACTGTGTTGGGATGGTTTCATAAATGCAGAAATTCCTGTTGTTTTAAAATGCATGAAGTAATGAAACACTGGAGCAGAACCTGGCAATGAGGAGAACTGGGCTTATCTTTGTGAGAACTGCTGCTGAAAGAAAAGTGTGCAATCTGCTCAGCTCCTCACAAAGTGGGGAATTGTTCACGAGGTCTTAAATCGGGAGTAGATAACATCCCCAAAACTGCAAGATGGTTAGAAAAACCAGAGGACAAGCAATGCAAACATTTCACACACAATTGCCATAATTGCTTTCTTCAACCCAAAAGCATCAGGCTAATCTGCAAACAACCCCCTTGATGCACACCCCTATGCAGTAAATTAGAGACCTGAGAGACTGCACTAATTGAAATGGATCTCTTCCCAGAAGAATGTGAGCAAGATAACGATTACACTTAAAAACACCTGGAAATTGGGTCTCAGCACAGCATTCACTGACAGAAATTAATCACCCTTTATTGTCTTGCAGTTTCTACATCTCTGTTTCACCCTTGAGATGAAGCTTGCCCTGAGGGAAGAAGTGTCTCTGCAATCTACTAGAATTCAGGAAAGAAAGCAATCACTAATTCCTCTCCAAATTTTCCATTGCACAAGGGATATGAGCCTTGCTGTTGCAACCTTATTCCCATCACTGGGCTTGGAAAACTCCAGCTGAGCATAGTTTTGGGGTTTGGATAGCAGTGCACAGTTCTAGGCTCTCAGAAGGCTTTTCTGGGCCTTCTTATGCAGGCAGGTATAAACCATGGAAGCATGCCAACCCAAGAACTTCCAGCCTGAAGTACTACTCACATTAACAAAATCCTAAATTTACATGGGGGCTGTGTTAGCATAAGTACTGGCATCTTCAGGTATGTTGTTATTCCATACAAAAAGGATGTTTTGGTGTAAACTGAAGAAAGAGTGAAAAAACCAAAGCCTGCATACTTTAGTACCTTTAACAAATAAAAGGGTGTCTGCAGTAGCAACAAAGCCCAGAGTGGCAGAAACGTTAAACTGATGCTACTTGATTAGAGAGCATCTGGAGCAGTATATTCCAGAGGGGATGGATGTTGGTAGATTATAAACACAAATAGAAATCATGTTCAGCATTAGTTGGAGGTTTGGGGCTTTTAACTACACAGCACAAATACCAGAGTCTCTAAGTTTCAGTTTCTCCTGATACTGTGATAGCTTTGTAGTGTCACTGAGCTTCATGGCATTTTTTATTGTGTAGGTTTTGCTTGGACCCTCAGAGCAAAATGCTAACTATTGCCACTTCTCTCAGCCACTATAGTGACCCCATGAGATCAAGTCAGAGCTACTCGTATGTTTAAAAAAGTGCTAAAGAACGTTTCTGAACACGAGTAAAAATGAAAGCAGCAGACAAAACTCATAATTTATATTGTCTCATATCCCTTAATGAGATTTGCATGTTGAGTTAGTCTTAAAATTACTCTTTAGAATTTAGACTCTTCAAAGTATCTTCCCCTCTCACCTACTCTCTTGTTTAGTATGGTTATTTAGTTAGTTCATTTGCTTGATTTTAAAATGGTATCTTTTTGTTTAACGGAGGGCAGTGAGCAGCAGCAAACACCAAGACCAAGTTAAAGCCCTATTAATGTCTTTGTTTTCTTCTGTTTCTTCTACAAACTGTGATCTTCAGTGTTTCACCCATTCTTCTTAGAAGTTTTGTGTGTACAAGGATTAAACTCTCAGGAAGTTTATCATCAGTCTCTAGTGGTACTTGTGTGATAATTAATTAGTACTGACCCAACAGGACTCTTAACTGCAATTAACATTCATATGGATCAACAGCCTGAGTAAATGATGGGACTTTCCCAGGCTTGTTTCTCTGTAGCTTGTTCTGGGGTAGCTCTGAATGAGCTATTACCAATCAGGAAGGGGATGAGAGTGTCACTGTGGAGAGTTCTGGGAAGCCATCCTCTGGGTGCTCAGAGAGAGAACACCACTCCAACCATAGCACTCGGAATGCTATTAGGAAAGCGAGCCATGTGACAAATCTCATTATGACACATTCCTGAATGCCAGAAATCCCACATCAAAATGGGTAAGTAGAAGCAGAGAAAGCACGAAATAAAGCAGAAAAGAAAGCATTTTTAGAACTTGTATACAACAATTTCAATGTAACAAAACCAGAATATGGTATTTCAATGTTTAAAGGGAATGATGGGAGAGGAAAAGTCTATGTAAAGTATAGATCTAAAAAATCATTAAAGAAGGTTAAATAGGTAACAACCATTCAGTACTTTGTATCAGCTGAGAACTAGGGAAAACTTCTACAAGCTGTCAGACCATAGGACTTTTTATATCAGAATATTGTGTAATGTTTTGCCTTGAGATGCCATGGGGCACAAAATTACAAAGGAGCAAGGAGGCACTAGGTGAATTCACAGGTCGACAGTTAAAGAGTGGATCCTGGCAGTTTCAGAAACATCTCTGCTTCTGATTTCCCATGTTTAGAAAGAACTGCTGGGAAACAGTCATTCCATAGTGTCTGTTTCTTAAACTCCCCCATAACATCTGCTGCTGGGCACTGCTGCACAGTTTTTGGCTGGATGGACTTCAACTGAGTCAGGTCTTCGTATGTTCAAAGCCAGTCTGTGTGCACAGTGTAACACTGCAAAATACATTAGTAACAGCTGAGATTAAAAAGTTCAGACATATTTGTAATGTTCCATCAATTTCAGACCCTGCAAGGCTTTTGTGTGGCTATTTTGAATTTATCTGCCAAAACCCCACTCATGGAGTAAGGAGGGCAAGGAGAAAAGTCTGCAAGATAGCAGACTTTAGCTTTCAGGACACAGGATTTTCCTCTAACAAAATTATATACTCTGCTATAGGATAGAAGAGGCGTGAACCTCTTAAATCAGCTGAAACCCCTTGCACAGAATGTTTCAGGAAACAGTATTTAGATTCCACCAAAATATCTTAGCCTCATACCTCTTCTTTTGTTTGGTCTGGCCATTTAGTTGTTTTCTTTCTTTTGCTCCTATGTCTTGTGTTTGTTTTTAATAAAGGAGCAGTGAGCAGTAAAGAACACTTATCTATCTAAAAAACAAAGTATGAGGAGTTTCCTGTCTTCTCTCTTTTAATTCTTTTTCCTTGAAATACAGATGACACTTGTTTGGGTACTTCATCCTCACATCCCTCTTGAAGTATTCTCCAGAAGGTCCTGCTGTCAGGTTGACTTGAGGTTGTTACCTACAGGCAAGTTCAGACACATGAAGGGTACTGCTCCCACAGTTTTAGGACAAAGTTGTAGAGCACTCCCACAAGAAATCTGTTTTAGTAGAAAATACAGGTTATTTCTAAATATTAGCCACAGAAATAAAGAATCAAGCAGACCTCACCAGACAACGTAATAACATATTTAATATTCATGCCCATGTAATGAGTAAAAATACATTAAACCCCAAGTATATAATTTTGTTTATTTTATGGTGTGTATCATACAGCCTCAGAGGATCATATAGCATATTCTAGAAAAAACAATCCAGGCTATGTCTACACAAGTTAATTAAGTGCGGCCAAGACACACTAGACAGGTACTGGCACATGATGGTAGTGTTTTTATGTTAGCTGACAAATGGTGCTGTTCAGAACCAACTATCACAGGCTGGGGAGCATTCCCCATGGCAATTTTGCATGCAGACATGCTATTCTGACAGGAAGAAAAAACAGCTGTGTGGCCATCAGCTATGCTCTACCAGTTGACCTTAGGGCTAAGAAACTTACCCTGATAGCTCTTTATTGGATTTCGTTATTTATTTCAATTAAAAATATTGCTCTGAAGCAGTAAGGGACTCTGAAAGGAAGAATGTCTCAAGGCCACTCACAAAATGTTCATGCCTGAGTGAAACTTCTATTAAAAAGATGTTGTGATTATTGCAAATTGGAGTGATTTAGAGGCTGCAGAATTTGTGTCCTCTGGCTTCTAATTTCCCTTTTCTTCCCTTCTTGATTGTGCTTTCCTGTCAAAACATCTAGCAAACCAGAGGTAACTGGCAGCAGCCATACACCTCAAGAGATGAACTTCAACAGGCTAAGCAGTTGTACAGGAAGAATTTGCCAATGACGTATTAAAGTTATCCAGTTTTGACCCATCATGCACTGAAAGTGGTAACTCAACCTCAGTTCATGTTTGGATACTCATGTGCCCATTTCAGCAGAGAGGAGATAAGCTTGGAGGAATACCTGTGTCCCTGCAACTTTGGGTGTACTTCACTGGCTGATCAAAGCTGTGCATTCAGGCTGCAGCAGATAAGGAGTCTGCTCCTGCTGCTTCTCCATGCTTGGCAGCAGCAATCCCACCCCTTTCCCTGTGCTTTAAACGGGCAGCAAACTGCAAGGAAACCATTGCCAGGCAGTAGCTCCCAGTTCTGTAGCAGCTGAGGATGACCTGGATTACCAGTAGAAGTGCCACTAGAAGTACAGCATGGGAACGCACACAAGCAGAGAGACCCAAAAAGAGGTACATTTACGTTTTTTTCCTGGCCCAATGCTTGCGCTGCTGCTAGCAGGCTGAACCACCTGACTGCTGCCCTTCGGTGCCACATATCTTCATTTATGTTAGAAAGTCTTCAGATCAGCAGTGATCCCTTACCATACACATTCCCTAACACAGTGGATTGAGCCATTACAATACTCCTAAGTCATATTCATCCACTACTCACTCTGAAGCTAAGGCCAAGCCAAAATACCCAGAATGACCACAGAAATTTGTCTGTAGCAGACCTTTTGCAACAGTATTAGTCACAGTGCTCCGCTGTAACAATTATCAGTGCTCCTTTTGTTTTATCTCCACCTGTTATTTTCTTTTCTAGTGTCTAGATCTGAAGAAATTTATTCACAAATTTATAGCATCTAGTTGTTTTTTCAAGAAATTGTGACTATATTGGATAAAATTAAACCTTGGACATATCTTTGTTACTGAAATAATGTAGTTACAATAGCCTAGCCACAGTTACAATAGTGCAGGCAACTAGAAAAACAAATTATGAGGGGTCTTTGAAAGTGAAGTAAGTATAGACAAATTGTCACCAGAACCCTAAAACTGGAAGAATCCAGTAAAAAGGAAACCTGCTTCAGTATAGGTTGCAGAGCATGTTTATTTCTTGTACATCTGAATTATTTCTTATAGAGCATGATCAGGGCCAGTTCCTGCTCAAAACACAATTAAAAGTGGAGAATAGATCAACAGATGATTGCAACATTAATTATTTAGAATTTTTCCCCAAAGCATTATGTGAGAATCTGGGTCCTTATACAATCATTATCTAATGAAAGCTTCTGCTTCTCCATCTTCATAAAATAGTATTTGATTCCTTGAAATAGTAATCAGAGTTGAACACAAACAGCCACAGCTGGAGCTGCTCCAACATACAGAGTGTTCAGTTACTGAAACCTTACACTTCTTCGTTTGCATTCTACACCCCCTGCACAGGAAACATGGGATTTCACTTTGCTGTCTTGTTTCTTTAGATGGATTCACCTTTATGCCAGTAGCAGATTCAGTGCCTTAAAGCACGAGTCAATGTCTCCTCTAATCTACTGCCAGAGCACAGAATGTCCAGATTATAATTAAGCCCTGATCATTTGGTATTTACTTTTATTACACTAATACTGTGAGGCCCCAGTAAGATTGGAGCCAATTGTGTTATGTGCTGAGGACACTCAGAGCCACTGCCTGAAAGACCTCACAGAACGGGGTGAGAGAAACAATTATTTCCCACAGCAGAAAAAAGAGCCTTAATTTTGTTGCTGTTCTCCTTGAGGCATTAACCCCAAGAGAGAAGAGGAATAAACCTGTCTAAAATGAGTCGTCTGTGCAGATGAAAGCATAAAAATATCCTCTTATCTCCTGTTTTATCTTTCCCTTCCACATTGCTGCTTCTTTCCCAACCAGAATAATAACAACATGAGAGTGAAGTCAGCCCTGGCCAGGGATGTTGTAGTGTCTGGAGCACCAGAAGCAGTGGAAGCAAGCAGGAATCTCACTCAATGTGCTCTGGCTCCTGTACTCAGAGCAAGCACTTGGCAAAGGTGGGGAGAAGGATTATATTTGTCAGAATAACTTTTATGGGACCCAACTTTTCCAGGAATTGTTTAAAATCCACATAATGCTCCTGAGTGTTAATGCCTGTATTGGGACGTTTGCATTAGCAGATAAATGTGCAAGAACACATGTGTCCAGACATCTGCCTAGTGATCACATATCTGAGCAGTTTGCTGAAACTTGGTCTAAAGTCCGTGAGGTCCTTGGGCTCCTGAAATGACTTCCAAGGTTTGTAATAAATTGTGCTGCTGAAGTGTACCATGGTTAAGCAATTCTTGCATGATAGAAACAATATGTGGTGTACTGCACTAAAACCAATCTATGTTATTTAGCTTTCCAGCCTTTGAAAGCTTTCTGAAGGGAACACAGACATACAGAAGGATTTCACATGTATAGATGCTGTGAAAAAATAAGAAAACTTTTGTGATGATGCCCCTAAATTATTACCCTCCCAGTACATGACAAGTGGATGATAAAATGCTGATCATCCTGCACTGCATTAGTAAGAAGTGAGTGGTTTTTTAACAAAAACAGTGTTGTTTTTAAGATAAAGGCAGTCTCTAGATTTCTGCAGAGCCCTGGTTGAATTGCTTACATTCTTCCAGCTAGGTCCATGATTTTTAGCTGTGTCAGAGGAGGAAGGACTTGGAATGTGCAATGCCACAGGGTTAAGTGGTCCTGATGTCTTGTTCATTTTCAGGCACCAAAGGTATTGCAGTATTGTTGAGTTTCCCCTCCTGGTACACACACAGGACTGCAGGATTGCATCAGAGTGTGAGTCAACAAGGAGGTGGTGTGGGTTTTCAGGATCTTGGGCTTGAATGGGAATGCAAGCCATGAGCTAATGTACACCATGTGTCTTTCCCTTCTTTCAGGAGGGGAAAACAATGGTCCTACACTGCAGGTAGGTACTGGGAAGATAAATGTCACAGAAATATCACAGATACTACTGTCATGGGTATACATTCAGGGCACATATTCAGCTTGTTCAGTTCTCTTAACAATTTTAATGTCGTTATTATTAGTATTATTAAAATTATTAAATTCACAGATTATAATCTATTATCAGGCTACACACACATTGTACATACTTAGTATGACTATAGAAATTAAGACACATAAAAGGACCTTAAATTTGATAAAAATAGGCAAATGGGGAGCATCCCATCCCAGACTCAGGAGCTAGCAGAAGATATGTAGTGCAGTCATTTACTGTGAACTTGAATTTTGTTTTGCTTAAGAGTCCATGAAGCTTGTGATAAATTAACTTACACTGGAGCAGCCACAGGCTGACAGAGGTACTCAGGACTGAGCATGATTTTTATTGCTCAGTTACCTGTACTTTAAAAAAAAAATTGTAATCATGAATCGATATAAATTCTGTGTGGTGTTTTACATTGTTTCTTGGTCTAATAAAATGTAAGAGGAAAGTGACAGGAAGAAGTGGGAAGGTACCTGATTAGAGCATATAAAAGCAGGTCTATAAAACACGTAACACTGTTAAAAAAGTGACATGCAATGCAATTTTAAGATTTTATCTGCCAAATATGTTCATAGTGTAGCTTGTGTTCTGTCAAGTAATTTGTACTGTCTTTGAAAAGTATTAACTAGTTTTGTAAAATTTAAAAAACAAACAACCCAGTCCTTTTTAGAAATGCGGCATCACTTTCATACGGTCTTTGACTTTGTCACATGTAAAGACAACTGACAGAATTGGTTCTGTAAGACTTTGATTGGGAAGACCTCTGATAGATTGTATCTTCCGTGTACAAGTCTGCACTACATGTGTTATGAAAAAGAAGGGAGAGCTCAGTTCCCCAAATCTCCCTTCTCCCATTCGAGTCCTTTTACTGCTGGACGTGGGCAGGACCTGTCTGCTTCCTGGCTGTGATTCAGTGGACAGTTAAGCAAGGGACAACTCTGGCTATTCCTGCTCAATCACATCAGTCAGACACAAAGACTGGAGAAACCCAGTTTTTGGCATTTCTCTTGTTCTCACCTGTGAGGCAGGTGCTGAGCACTCTCATGACCCCAGGGATGACTGCAGACGCTGGAGGGCTGGGTCCCAGACGCTGTGAATACACCAAAGGGCTGATATCTAAAAGGCCTGTTAGGCATTGTAGACTTTGTGAATAAGACTCAGCACTGGCACCATCAAAGACCTGTTAGTCTTCATCTGAGAGCCTTGCTAAGTGTTACTCATCTTTGCTGACAGTTGTTTGCTCAAGCGCTCAATCCAATGCAACACATGTAATGGTTTGCGAGATAGGAACCTTCCCATTTGTCTGCAGTCTGCTTTGAGGACAACCACATTGATTTTTCTTGCACTTTTGTAATTTGAGTACTGTATTTAAGTGTGGGCTGGGGGGAAGGTAAGGAAAGCAGGTGGAGAAAGAGAGAAAGACTGTGTGCACATGTGCGTACCTGTATTTATCAGATTAAATAAACATATTTTAATAGGTTGTTAGGAGAAGGATAATTCAGTTTGGTGCTAGATTTTAATGTAAGAAAAAACTCCGAGGTGTTGCCAAGATTATGGCATTGGTTAGAGAAAGGAACCTTTTGCCATCAGTACAGTTCAGAGTCCTGCCTGAATCCTAAGGCTCCAGAGACAGATGTGCAGCTCTGGAGACAGAAACAACTGTCAGTGGGAGAAGAGAAAGGAAGCAAAGGAAATGCAGAGGCATCTCCTGGCATGCTTAGAGCATGCAGAGCTCATATGTGATTTTATCAGCATTGGTGTCTAGTCTTACAAGAAACATTTTGAAACAGAACAGTGAAGGAGTGCTGTACACACAATGGTGTGGAGCGAGAAGTGGGGGAGCTTCATCTGAAAGCACCAGAGGAATCAGTCAGTGCAAGAGCAGAGGTTAAAGGCTTAGTAGGGTAGCTCTAATTTAGAAGGAAATTTGTGCAAATTACAAAAGTGTTTTAAATAATATTTCGCAGAGGAAGAAAATACTGGATTGCATTAATTTTTTTGGAAACAGGAAGAATGGTGATGGAAATGGATTAGAGTATTCCAGTATGAAGATCCTGGATAAACTAACTCAGCTTCAGTCCTTCAGGCTTTCTCAAATGACATGACAGGATATCTAGCACAAAAACATGCTGAGAAAGGTTCAGATTCCAGAAACACAGTGACTCATGCACTTCCAAAACAGTGTTATAACAAGCTGCTGTCCAAATTTCCTGCTGTATTACATGTAATGCACGTTCAGTGGTGCTGCTGGCACCCTTCCTTCCCTCTGAGTCAGTACAGAACCACTGCCCTGATTCAGAGTTAGGCGACCACTGCACAGCCGGTGCTTCTGTCATTGCAACCAGCTGTGAAACACGTCCCAATCCCTCGTAGTCCTCAGGATCCTTTTACAGACAGCAGTCTAATTAATCTCTGACACAGTGACCATGTATGAAGATGGACACGTACCTTCTACATTTCTGTGCCCTTCCAACTGTTTACAACAATTTTCAGTTGGATTAACACTTACCTCTGGGAAGATGGACTCTAAGTTAGGGAAAGAGAATGGGAAGTGGGAAGGGAGCATTACTTTATATGTTTTCTCTTTGTTTCAGTACCTAAGGCAATGGTATTATGTCTTAATACTACACGTCTTTTCCCATGGACTCTGCTTGCACTGTGTGTTTGACAAGCTCTTATGAGGCACAGGAAGCCATGTGGAGAGGTGGGAAGGAAAGTCTGTGTGGAGAGAATGACAAGTACTGGCATTAACCGTATCAGTGTGAAGGGATTCAGTGGTGCCAGGGGGCAATACAAATTGTCTGCTCCACAAACGCTGGAGTAATTCTCCTCCATGGCAATTTCTCTTTGTTCTCTTTTTGCTATTCTGAGTCCTACTCCTGAAGAGAGGCCTTTCGGCCTTCAGGAAATCTTGACCTATGTAGGTGTTTACTGCAGCTTATAAATGAACTACAGGAAAGAGTAGTAATAATAATGAACAATTAACAGCATTGAGCCTGGACTTAAATTATCATGGTCCTATCTGTTGAAAATGCAAAAAGTAAGAACCCCGAATGCCATAACAGGGGTGTTCTCTAATCTTTAGATGCCATCAAAAAATATAAAAATATAAAGGAAGAATAGCAAAAGCTGTGCTTTGTTTTTCTTTCCTTTTAATGTACTGGTGGACCCCTTTAACAAATGACATCACAAGGCTCTTTGTGCCTTCCTAGTAAACTTTTGTCCTCTGTAAATGCCACTGTTTCATATAGAAATCTGGAAATAAAAAAATCTACCCTAAAGGCAATTTATTTGAATTGATAGTCTGGCTTGAAGGAGTCAAGTTTGAATTTTTCCCGGAGCACATTACCTGTCTCCTGAAAAAGAAAGACTGAATTTTTCAAAGGTTAGGTGTTGCCTATTGTATGCTCAAAAACCACCTTTGTAGATTTGCTTTGAGGCAAGATGGTATTTGAATCCGGTGGAATGCTTCAGGTATTCATATTGCCTGAAGGCTGGAAACTTTTTATCACCAGAGGAGTAGGAGAGATGACAGTAAAGATACAGTTCAGTCAATGGAAAATTAGATAAAAGCAATTGTTGACACCCAAATTCTCTTCAAATGCTTTCCCCCCNCTTTTTTTTTTCCACGTGGAAGTCTAGATGTCTTTTGTGGAGATGTACTGATCTGCAGCATATGTTGTACTGGATCCTGGGGACAGCTCCAATAAGTACAGTTTGATCCCTGAATGGACTTCAGATGTAAATATGGTAACAGCTTTTCTTGGCTGGGACACGCCATGTCCTTGCAGCTCTAACTAAAAGGTAACAACATTTCTCTCCCTACAACATTTCCTACAGTATTTCCTTTTCTACAGCATTCTTACTGGCTAGATTAGAATTAATTTTTTAGCAATTATGATTTCCACAGATCTTACTCTTGAAGATACAACTCTCCCTCCAAGAACCTATCCTGAATGGCAGGGCAGTAAAAATTAGACACAGTACTGAAGAGGAACCTAAATCTGCTGTCTTTTTTAATCTAGAGATAAGAATCCCAAGAGAACCAGAGGATAATCTGGTTTAGTCCTGTCGTGAATGATCCAGGTAGCTTCTTACAACCATTCACTTTTTCTTGCAATAACCTTTCTGTAACACCACCCTTAAAAATCTACTATTAAATCAGACAGGCTAAGTTGTGAATTGAGATACTGAAAGATGGAGGAAGGATATAGGGGGCTTTTATACTAGTCCTTAGTTTCTGTTTCTGCAGAAACAGGATCCATAAGGTTTATTGATGTCTGGAGATCTCTGGGTGTGTGCAGCCATACTCTGATGCAAACAATAACTGGAAAAATTGCTGTTGCAGCCTTGGAGAAGATGACTTTTCTTCACAATTACAATTAATTTAAACAACTCCAAGGCACAAACCTAAGATCACAGCTGAAAACACAGCAAATAATTAGGGATGCTCTACCTTGTGGGATATATTCATAAGTCATATTAAATAGTTATGCACCCACATTATGTAAGAATATTTGTGTATGCATTACATGACATTAAAAAAAACCCCCAAACAGACAAACTAACAAAACAGAGAATAATGCAACATACAAATACCTTGGAAAGGAAAATAAATAAAACCTGTAGAATAAATAGTGCTCTAAAAAGTGGTAAAACTGTTGCCAGAGACCTTGTATCTTTTGCACAGTTTACAATTGTGTTTGATCCTCCTTCTTTGGTTTCTCATGGGACCCTTTGTCCAGCTTTGTCGTTCTTTATTATGAGACTGACATCAGTCAGCTGGTTTGTAGCCAGCTGCACTAATAATAAACTGGCAAGGAGATCAGAAATTACTGGAACTATTTGGTCATCTTGAAACTAAAAATGAAGGACTACTCCAAAATTCTTGAAGGCAAAAAACCCCACTCTTAAATGCCTTTTCTATAATAACTGTTTCACAGCACAAAAAGTCTACAAAGTTCAAATTGTTTCAGTTTACTTAGTGCTATGTTGGCCTTAAAAGTTGAAAGGAGTTCTAGCCAACAGAATCTATCTCCTCCAAGAGGGATTCATTTAATATTAGCAAATAAAAATACATATTGTTGAGGATCTAAACCTTTAAAGCTGTAGAAATAACTTATTAAGGAGAATGACTTTTCTTACCATATTGCTGACAGCATTTTACATAACATCCTCCATTTGTCCAGCAAGGTTTTATAGTCTAATGTGGAGCCACTAAGAGACTGGGGAGGCTTTTGCATCAGGTTCACACCACAGTGTGTGATGTATTTGCATGTTTGACTGCCCTACTTGCAGGGTTTTTGAGATATTCAGCTCTTCTTTGCTGAGGTCATTCGCTTACAGCTTTACAGTTCTAACCTCACTCCACAGGAGTGACTGGCTGACAGTTTTTGAACATCTGGCTGATGAGAGCTTGGTGAAATTTGGGAGTATCTTACTGATGTTCTTGTGAAGATGGAAACACTGATACAATGTTTTTCTCTGTCTTTGCACCTCTAGGTTTTTGGGTGTAACTGAGGTAGCTTTTGCTAGCATGCTATCTTTCTATTAATTTTCTATTATTTCTTCTACATTTCTTCTATTATTCTAATTTCTTCTGCTATTTCTTCTGTCTTTTCTTACTGAGCACAGCTTTGGTGTGCTCAGTAAGACATTTGATCCCCTTTCAAAGTCCCCAAAGTAAGAACAGCAAAGCAGTCCACACAGTTACACCAGTTTTAGTGGAGATTATCTATTTGGCAGCTGGAGGGTACTCCCCTCAGGTGTGAGTGTCTGGAACCTGGATACAGCCTGGAGCAGCCATGGCTGTACCTGTGTTAGGTCAACCCTCCCACAATGGTCCCGCCCCCTCCAATGGCAGTGAGAAATGAAATGCCCCTCTTGCATTTGCTCAGGCCAGGACACAACACGAGCTCAGTATCCCTAGAGCTAGAACCAGGATGTTTCACTGTTCCCAAGAACCAGGCTGCCAAGCTGACTGCCACCACAGACTGATCCTCTTGGTGGACTGGATAGCAAGGTGACCACAGGAAGCAACTGATCACAGCCCAGCATGGCAAACTTCATGGCCAAGGAGTTCCTCAGAGGTTCAAGCAACAGTGGGTAGGGTGCATGTTATTGAGCATGTCGTGTGTCAGTGGTGCCTTTTCCAAAACAGCACCAAAATGTCTTTAGATTCCCAAAAGAGACTCTTCCTACTTCAGCTGTGCAGGTCCAGTGGCTCCTCTCAGAGCCCTGATGGGCTACAGAACTGTCCATTCACCTGCTGAAGAATTGTCATCAGGAGTGTCAGAACGGGGACAGGTGGCAGTGGGGGTAAGCAAAACTGGACTAGTAAGTCTAAAATGCAGTGTGATACAAAGAACAAGTGGTGGGGCTGACAGAGAAGGAAATGTCAGAAAATGGAGTTCTGAGTCTTCCATGACTTCATATATATTTTGGCTAAACATTTTAAAATAAGCATGGTCAAAAAATTCACAGCTTCTCTCCAGCAGTCTGTTGGCATGAGGTTTGTGGGTCTAGTCAGTAATGAAACTAGTGAATTGCATGGAAATTCACACAGCACTAAGAAGAGGGAACATCTTTTAAAGCTCTGGTACCATTCCTTACAAGTGTTTTTTAAGAGGACAGAGTGCCCAAGGAGTCAAAACAACAAACCAAGATTCACTCTGGAATGACACAGCAAGCTGAGGGTACTTCAAAAGTGTATTCCTGTATGAGTTATCACTACATGCAAAAAACAAAACCAAACTAAACAGCACCCTTACTCCTCTCACAGAAATAATAAATTTTTTTTTTTTGGATTTCCCACTTACCCATTTATATCCTGTGTTTTACTTTGGTACTCACCATCTCATTGACTTTTTAAGAAAGTATATTTATTATTTCACACTCAACAATACAGGATGCAAACTGTGATGCAGGTCCAACTACATCTGAGTAACAGCTGCTGAAGTATACTGAGATCCTTTCGTGGAAAGTGGAGTCCTGCTGTTTCTGATGGAATCTTCCCTTAACTGCCAAAACCTTTTCAAAAGCAACTTCTCCAAGGGCTGAACCAGTGCCCACTGAAAGCAAAGGGAAAGATTCCTATTGATGGCAAGCATCCCAAGTAAGCCAGAGGTCTAGATTGCTCTTGCCAGAAAATTTTGTTTATGTGCATTTTGATGGCTTTTAAAGCTTCTCTTTTTGTAGTTGTCTTTCATATGGATCTTACCACGTGATTCTTTTCCAGACACTTCACACACTGGATCAAGTGAGGTTGATGTGTTTCTACCCCTGATTCAACAGAGAACGTAATTCGATCAAATTAATTTTTATGAGACCTACTTTACTGAGGGTGCATGGGGAAGCATATGCAATGTTTAAACATTCTGCTGTCCAATGACCTGATTTTTCCTGTATAAACACATGGGATGAAGGTAAAAGATTCAGTCATGTGTTAAAGAAAACTATGTGGTGCCCTCACAATAAAACCATAGAAGCCAGGTTTTTCACAAGTTTACTCTATGGCTGAAATTTACTTGCAGTTTGTCCTCAGAGGTAAGTATAGACATTCCAGTGCAGATTGGGATTGTGGAACGAAATAGGACAGTTTCCCAAGCTCTCAGGGAAGGTGTGAAAGCCTGTGGTCACATACATTCTCCTTTGATGCCACTAAATGGCAATTTATTACCAAGGTGCAAATCAGGTGAATAAACCTGCCCGAAAGGGATTCACTGGGGCAGGAGTTATCTATGAAAACAGACAGGAAAGGAATGAAAAAACGTGCGCATTTAGGTGAGAGTTTATTTCTGGAGAAGCTCTAGGCCATCATTTATTGCAAATGCTACGATGGATAGCTGGCTGCCTGCAGAAAGTAGTATAAACACATGCAGTCAGAGAGGAAGAACTGTCCCCCTCTGTAATTCTTTAACTAAACTTGTTTTCTTCTGTCAGAGTAGAAGCAGGAATAGTTCATGCAGTTGCAACTCATATTTTCTATATTTTTAGAGACCAAACTTGTTTTAGGCCCGATCAGTTCATTTAAAAAATTGCAACGCCCTCCTGCCACTGCATTTAGAATAGCAGGTTTTGTTACATCTTTGATACTACAACTAATTATTCAAAGAAATCACAATTAGCTGGAATTTTGGCTATAGAGTTTGCACCTCTTTGGTATGCAGTGTATTAAAAGAACAGAAACGATGACACTTGAACCTGAGCCGACCCTGTAAAAATAGGGAACTGGTGGCATCATAAATGTTGAAATTATTTCACAGGCTTAATAAAGCTAGTCTTAGGAACACCAGTCAAGAGCAATTTGCTCATGGCAAGTTTCTTAGTGGAAGGATATGATCTTTTACCTGCTGTTGTGAATCTGGCTGTACCCTAAATAGCAGCTATATTTCCATAACAGAGGACTTTAGTCATGCAAATCTTCACCCTCAGGCCGAATGATGGCAGACAGGGTAGGTGAGATTCAGCCTTGCTCAGTAAAGAGTTTACACCTCTGGGAGAAGAAATGCAGAGCAACCATGAGCTCTTCCAAATTCCAAACACACTGAGCCAGCACTGTTCCTGGAAATCATCTTCAATGTCTCTGCCACTCTGTACCAGCCAGATCCCTTGAACTTTTATGCTGGAAGATAAAGGGATGTACAAGAGTTTGCTTATGCTAACTTGGACTCTTATTATATGAAAAAAAAAAAAGTATTCACTGAAGAGATAAATAAAAAACCAGCAAACGGCATTAGTCTCTTCCCACGACAGGCCTGTAATTTGGACACCCTGTGATAATTTTGTAATTCAACCTTCTTTAGCTGTAAGAGAAGAAGCCAGATGGGCAGTAGCCTGGTACTCAAATGTGTAGGCATTTCTCCTCCCCTCCTATTGCAGCTGAATGACTTTGCTGTGTTGATTTGAAATGACCTGACTAATCCCAACTTCCTCTAACAGTTTAATGAAATGTCAGAAGTTAACAAGCTTCACAGAACTGAAAAAAAGGCCATTCAAACAATGATGAAAAGAAACACATGGGCAGCAGTTTTTAAACAGTTTCTGGGCTATTGGAAATAATTCAATGAGCTTTAGCCAAGCTGCAGTACAAATATACTGAGATGTGACCCAAAAAAGCTCCATTTTTCATCTGGACTGTTTAATCTATTTCAGGACCAAAAAAGAAGGTATATAAGAAAAGCTATAATTAGGTAAATTTGAAAAAAAAATAGGAAGAGACCCTTCCTGCCCCTCTTGGATCATCTGGTGTTTGGAAATACAAGCCATAGAGCAAGAGTTATGTGGCACTGGTTCCACCATCTGAAATTACAGGAGGCAGAGGTAGCAAGGATCTGGCAAGTTGAGTCCTGCTCCTTTCCAAGAGTTTAATGGTGTTCACAAGTGCAAAGGAATTGAGTACACTGATCATGGTTCCAGTCTCATAGAATACCAACTCAGAGGAAAAAGCTTACACTGTACTCCCCCATTAAGCACGTTACAATGAGCTAAATCAAACGCATCGGTGCTTTGTCCGTCATTAGTATTTTACTTTCTATTAAGAAGTTCATGAAAACTCTACTAAAATAGCGTATTTTTTTACTGAAAACAGCTCCCAGATTTTGTGACCTGCCCACAGCAATTAATTTTCGCGTCCAGCTGAAGGAAATAGACATTGCTTTGCTGGTAGCAGTACAGTTATTGCCAAGTACTAATCCTTTCCCCACTATTAATTTTTCCTCAGGTAGGTATCTTCATATCTGTTATAAGGTGACACATGTTTACTGCAGTTTTCCTCTGAAGCACAACATCCTGTAAGGCAAAAACACACTTTCCAGAGGCAACCATCTCTCTCACTTCCCTCACTACCATTTCACTGCAGAACCTGGAGATTGCAGCATCAGTCTGGCTCCTGTACGCAGGAGTCTCTAGGACTTCCCACAGTGCAGACTGGATATCAAAGCCTGTATATCCTATCTTTGACTGTCTTAGCGTTCCACAAAGTCTCTCCTCCTTCCCATCACAGCTCCAGCTGTGATGTAACTCAGTTACACTGCTGCTGCGTCTCAGCTTTCCGGACATCAATGGATGGATGGATATAAACTTCGTTTAGTAAACTCTACAAAAGAGTTTAATCAGCATTAGGGCTGCCTATATGTCCTTGCATGTTCATTAACACCTGCCTGGAGTTCAGCATTCAAAGTTGGGATATGCCAGGTTGGACCAATAATGGGGAACCAACTGCTTTGGCAACCTTCAGATTCTCAATCTGACTCCCCAGGGAATAAAAGGTTCCATGAGCATGTAAACAGAAGACAACCCTTGTGCAGACGCCTGGTGGAGAAGGGAGCAGCCTGGAGGTTGGGCAGGAAAGCTATCAACATGACAAAGAGCTCAGTGTTGCAACCAAATGCCATTATCTTCGAGGCCTTGGAAAGGCTGAACACCTAAGGAAACAGACAAGTTACATAAAATGCCCTCCCTGAGACCCTCTGCATGATGCAAGGTTTGAATCCCAAACGCTCATGTTTGCTGCACGGGTCATTTGAGCTACACGATTTAATACATTAGCATTACATTGCCAATCCAGACAGAACAGGAAAAAAAATGTTTGTAGGAACAGATGCAGCTGTGAGAGACTGGAAGAACAAAGGAAAACTGAGAGCCAGTAACCAAAGGAGAAATTATGAAGACCACCAGAAGCTGAAAAGAAGAATCTGGGCCACAATAACATTACAAAATGATGCTAGGCCACTACAGAGAAGGCAATAAGATTAGTACAACCATATAGGGAAGGCAGTTCTTTCTTGTGTCGTGAGAGAAGACAGACTTATAAGCCATATCATCTGTCCTTGTCTTTAGAAAATACAACTAATTCTGTTCATCACAATGGTCTCACTGAAAAACTAATCCCTTGGCATCAGTGCTCAAAGTGTGTAATAACCTACAGACGTGTCCACAGATTCACCACACAGGCATGTCCACAACTGCCCTTGGAGCTTCCCGGGAATTCCCCTGGCTACTTAAATGTCTGAAGGTTATGCTGGGTTAACGCCTTATGTATCCTGCGATCTGGATTTTAGCATGATGGTATCTGCACAGAGGATTGACTGCAGCTGCTCAAACCTCATTGCAGCAAAAATTTCAGTTTGCATCACTGAGTTATCACATAATATGGAGGGCTGGATTGTCAGAGCACAGTGAGTCAGGGATGGTGCCAAACAAGAAGCCTGGTACTGTTAGGAAGAAAACCTTAGATTCTTAGTGAATGACCAGAGCTGTGTCACCTCACAGCTTACTTCAGCAAAGTTCAAGTGTAAAGACAGAATTCAGTATTTCCAGCGAAAATTATTTTTCTTCTGTGAGAAGGTAATAAATGACATTTCACAATACATCACTGGGTCAATACATTACTTTCTTTTCTTTGCTAAACCACATGATGATATCCTGGAACACAGAACCTAAGGACATGAGATTAGCTGGCCATCACTGCAGATGAAATGTGTGTTTGTAAAGAACTACATTTTGTACTTGCACAAAAAAGGACACCGCAATCTACCTCTGGTCTTTTAGGGCATTTAAGTTGCCATTATATTTTAAGGTATTATTCAACTTAGGATGCTGACGAACAAGAGAATCCCTTAAAATGCCACTCTGCTTACACTCTCATGATTTGCTTGTTATGCTTGTGAAAATCTCAACTGCACATAGTAAAATTAAAAAATGCTTTCTTATAAGAAAGTGTGCTTCAGGAGATGACAGTGTAATGAAATATTTGCTATCACTCTGATGCTTACCAGTTTGTAATTCAAATCAAAGCTTTTAAAGGCTTGTGTAAATAAAGAGTGCAGCAAGAATCTATCTCTGTGACACAGAGCTAAAACTATCTTTTATAAATGTTCTGAACAATTTCCTTCTAAATTTTAACTCCGTCAGGTACATTCCACAACTGAAAAAAGAGACCGATACA
This sequence comes from Cyanoderma ruficeps, assembly GCA_008694505.1. NCBI lineage: Eukaryota > Metazoa > Chordata > Aves > Passeriformes > Timaliidae > Cyanoderma > Cyanoderma ruficeps. The sequence goes on from VZDJ01000511.1 coordinate 1,563,072, forward strand.
AGATCCAATTAAGACACTTCACCAAGAATTCTGTCTTTCTCAGGAATTTCTATTGACCACTAGATCCTAACAGAATTTAATTCTGCTAAAATCAATGACATTTTACTATCAATTTCAATGACAAGGATATAAATAATGGAATCATATAGAAATGGAACATGGAAGGATATAATCATATTTAATTACCTGCACTCATCAGGATTTGTACCTAAATTAAGCACTGAACTTATAATAAATAAGTACAAATAAGATAACAATGCTAGGAAATCTGTATCTTTTGTCCTTTCCTTCTGGTTTTCAAGTACTTCTCTTGTAAGAGTCTGCACAGGAGAAAATTACCAGGATGGGGCAGATATTTCTCTCTAATACAGAACAGATGATGGATATATTCTCCAATTCTGATTTGAAGGCACAGAGTTTCACAAGCAAAGAAAAACTGGAAATAACCACTGTATTCTGCAGATAGTATTCCAAACCCATGTAATCTTGTATTTCATACAAATGAAAGGATACTTAGGAAAGTGAGTGTCCTTTACACAGTGTGAGGAGCCTACGTAAAACAAATGGATTTACATATTACTAAAAAAATTCACATCATTTTCCAAAAAGGCATGGTAATAACCTAGGTTATGTTTTTCACTTTCTGATGAAAATATGAACTCTTACCCTGCAAATGTAATTATCTTTCCCAACTCCTACTTCATAAACATTGCACCACTTCAACTTTTTTCCTCTTTTACTTACTTTTGAATTTAGTATTGCTTAGAGTTCTCTTTCAGTTATTCTGCATTTGCTGATTATTTTAATGCAATGAAACTCTGCACAAAGAGAAGTTTCTCCTCTCTCTCCAACCACAAAACCAACATTCTACTAGTGTCTGGCAACTTAATTGTGGCATGGTTTGGGTTAAGCAGGTAGATGAAGCAAGGTGTCTATGGGCTTACATATGTACACCCTTCTTAGTTTGTAAACAAGAAGTTAAAAAGGAAAAGACAACCCCATAACAAAATCTTCCCGGATTCTTCCAGCTTCTGTTAAAAATTACTAAAAACTTAAATTCTTTGATTTCATCCACGATTTTGAAGACTGATGGCTTTTTGTCTCTTCTCACAGTGAAAATGTCTGGAGTTAACACAGTGGGGAAGTGAGAGACCACCAGAGGGACACCCTACAAGGGCAGTGACAAAAAAGCAATGTGTACACCATGCATCCATAAAAACCACAATCAACTTCTGACAAGACAACTTTGCAGCACATAATAGTCCAGCAACAGAGTTGAATTGAGGTCAAGCCTGGGATATTAATTTTAATTGTCTTGTTCTAATTTTTTTATCCTCCTGGCTTTCTTGTATTGTAAGATCACAAATAACTTGTGTACATATTGGTTCTGAATAAAACACTGAAACATGAGTTTATTGTTTCTCTTTGTTGGAATTTCCTAGAGGAAAAATATTGCCAAAACAATTTAATAGCGTATTCAAAATTAAGAGTGCATTTTGACCAAGTGACTATAAATTAAACTTTAAAAAAGAGGAAAGACAATAAATTCTTCATTTTCCAAACAAATCGGGAAAATAACTGCAACAAAAGAGCATTTCAAAGAGTCACCGAACAATACTGAGAAAGCATGTCTGCTAATCAAGGTAAGAACAGTTCATTTGGAGGAAAGACTTCCACAGCTTGAGGTTGGAAGCAATGTGCTGTAAAAAATTAAAATCTGAGCTTCGTTAATTTCTGATGTACTTTCAACAAAACCAGGAGAACTGTATCACTCCAATCTGAACCATTTCACTTCTCGTAAAACTGTGTTTTCAGAGAAGCAAGACGTGTGTCCTATAAAGCACTTGAACGATGTGTTTTAAATTTGTTTCAGAGGTGCAGCTTTTCCCAAGATCCTCACATGGTGGATGGTTCTCAGCCCTCACAGTGTTGCTCAAGGCTGTTGCCAAATTTCGCAGTACCACTTGTGACAACCATGGGGAGAAGGGGGAATTTTCACAATAGGAATTGTGCAATCAGATTAGCCAGTCCAAGGAGGATTATAAAGATGTGAATGATCAATGCAGGCCACGTCAGCTTCCCAGCACGGTGCAGGGAGATCATGTAGATGAGTGACGGATACACGAATACAAAGGCCAGACCACATGTTGCTCCGGAGTATCTGAGGAAAGGAAGGGAAGAGGGGAAGGAAAAAGGAAAAGAAAGAAAGAATGCTTTGCATTCATTCTTATTTCCTCTTGTCACTTCCCCCCACCAAGCCAGTGAACAATCTGGATGAATACTGACTTTCTGCAATTGCTAAACATCAATTTCTGTTCCTTGCTGACCTCTACCACCTTCACTAGCATTTAATTATCACTGTGTTGTCCAGCCCCTGTTTGCTTGTACCTGCACTCTGACGTGGCTCTGTCCTTTCAGTCACACCCTGTGATGGTGCTGGGGACCAAATCCCTTACTTAGACTTGATGTTTCTACTTTCTTTCAAGAAATTTGTCAACATGCAACAGAAAGAGGCTGGACAGGGCATCCTCTGTTACACATCCTTTACTGTCAGAACTGCAAACCTCATTGTACCCCAGCCATCTGAGAACACATAGTAAAGCACTTAAATATAGAAATGTTCCTGAATCTGCAACTCTTATTTTAATTTATTTAACGAGCTTCTAACGAATCATTCTCCAGACCTAAAAGGAACAACACGCCCTTCTGGTAACATGATCAACCACAGCAAGGGAAACATGTTTTTTTTCTAACCTCTCCCTCACTTACAAAAATGTTCTCACTATTTTCACCTACTAAGCAGCCAAATGTTATTAAGTAACAACATATTTTGTTTCATATATTTGAACATTCCTTTCAGAGGAGAGATCAGCTTAACTTGCAAACATGCAAGTTAGACTATATAAAGATAATTTATCTGCTGGAAATCTACTGTTCCACATGCACAGTATAGACACATTAGAAGAGATAAGCACCAGTTTGCAAACAGAGACATACATGTATTGCACAATGTTTAACTAAATTAAGTATCAGGAAGAAATTCTTTCCTGTCAGGGTTTCCTGAGACATTGGAACAGGTTGCCCAGGAAAGCTCCAGATGTCCTGTTCCTGGAAATGTTCAAGGCTGGGTAGGATGGGGCTCTGAGCAACCTGGTCCAGTGGAAGGTATCCCTTGCCCATGGCAGGGGGTCAGAACTAGATGATCTTGTATACAAGGTCCCTTCCAACCTTAAGGTTCATTCTATCATTCTAAGAGTATGATGATGATTAACTAGACCATCTCTATTACTGGAATACAAAAAATTTTACTACAAGGAGAAGAAGAAGAAAAAGAGGAAATGGGTAAAACCCTCAAAAGTTCAGCCACTGAGCAAAAGTAAGTTATTTTGCTACTTTGGTCAGACCCAAACCTCTCATTCTGGTTTTACAATTGCATATTTCTGTATTTTTAAACACCTGCCTCTTCTGTTTGCTTTAGGAAAGATGCAAACCAAGAATAAATGACAATGCATATAAATATGACGTCAAACATAGTAAAATAAGACTCATTATTTCCTCTAATATTTTCTAATTATAGAAATCCTAGCTTTTCATCAACGTAGTAAATTTAGGGTATCATTTAGAGGCACAACTTTGATGCCTTTTCCCTTTAAATTTACTTGCTCTCTTGGATTTTTTATTACGGACCTTCAAACCACATTCAAATGGTCTTAATACAAAACAGAAACTTGAGAGAAGAACACAATAACAAAACAACTTTTCTTCTGGCACCACATTCTTTTATGAGTAGAATTACAAGGTCCTCAGATACAGCTCCAGTGATACTCCATCACCTCAGACCACCTCAGACACAGGGGCACAGTAACAGATGTCAGTACTTTGCAAGCTGACTGTTTACACAGCAAATCATTATTTGCAACTTAAGAAGGCATAAGCTTCACAAAATATAAAGGTACAATTTTTAGTGCTCCTTTTCAACATCAAGACACAAACATAGTAACACCACAGGAAAGCTCACTGCAAGCAACACTCACCTTATGATACCTCCTATATTTGGATAAAATCTTGCCATTGCTACTCCAGCTCCTACAATGGCTAGATTCAGGATAAGCACATGGAAAAGGCTATGGGAAAGTGAGGAAAGAGTGTTAGAATCTCTTGTATTTATTACAAAATACCACCACTGTCCTTCATTTACTCTAACATTTAACTGGTATATGGATGGTGTTTTCATTTGCAATTACTCACTCTATTAAAGCTAATTAATATCACAGCAAACATGTCATCTACTGAATATTCAGAGTGCCAACTTCTAAATATCTAGTATTTTGACTCAAAATATTCTTAAGGAACAAGGATGTGCAATTTGGCAATTCTTACGAAAAACATTATATGCTGTACTCAACACTCAGGTATTTCAGATGGATATTCAAGCACCAAAGAAACAACACTGTATAACTTAGTTCCCATGAGAAAGCATTAGATTGTTCACAGAATGATCTGAATTGCTCAAAGTGAATGAATGGAAACGAGAACAAAGGCAAAGATGCATCAAGTGGAAAACATTACCAACGCTATTAGGGGAGAAACCCTTAAAATTTGCACTCTACTGCATTTTGACAAAGGACAAACATTCAGAATGTTGGATGTCTTACCATATATGAACTGTAATAAAATTCCTTGTTCCTGCCCTATTTATGCTGAATTTTTTTGCTGAATTTGTTTTTACAAATAATTTCCTGTTGCTTTCCTTTTGCATTAAGGATGAGAAAAACAGCCATTTTTCTGTTCTGCAAAACCAGCTTTTACTGCATAAGACAAATTCAGTGCAGCTATGCACAGAGCTGAGATGCAGGAAAGTATCACTTTTCTTTCGAGAATATGAAATGTTGGCATATTTTAGCATAAGGTAAAGTCAGGAAATATAATAAAAACCTGTGATATTTTGGTCACACAGCTGTTTCTATGAAGGGAAAAAAGAGTTCTCACAGAGGAAACATACATACACTTACAGGTTTTGTTTATTCTTCTGAAGGATATGATTTCCTAAAATATACAAAACCTGTAAGCCAAGGCTAATTTTTACTTCACTGTAGAAAAGTATGTGTATTATGGAGGATGTAACTAACTAACAAACTTTTAAAAAGTGACAGCTTCCATGGCTAAGACTGAAAGGCTGCCTTACAGTTTCCAAGTTAGGAAGAACGATTAGAGACATAGAACAGTCCCATTAAAGTTCAGAGAAATGAAGGCAATTAAAACACAAAGGAATAATTTAAGCTATGGACTGTTTTTAACCTTCAATCTTTAAAACTGACTTCAAAAATACAGAAAAATATATTTAATTTTGTACATGATATTTTAACAGTGGTACAAGAGAGAGATCAATGATTGCAGAGAGACTACAGCAGCTCTTCAACTTTAAAAATAACTTAATTGGACATAGATGTGGTAAGACCCTGTGAACAAAAAACAAAACCCCAAGAATCAGTCTTCTTAGGGATCGAATGTGTACACCTTCTCTAATACTGCTAAGGAAAGACAGTTAACTAACCTGTTCACAAAAAATGTGTCTGCCATTAAAAACTAGCTCCTCTTTCCCTACACATGGCAGATCACAAATCTTACTACCACACAACTGAAGCAGAAAGTTTATGGACACAGAAAATGACAGCACTTCTTACATTCCTTTTTTGCTGAGATTATTTTTTTAGCAAGAGGGACTAAAACCATTGCAGGCTTACTAATTCAAAAATGTTTTGCAAATTTGCGTCAGTTTGGAGTATTTTAACAGAAAACCTGAAAAATCTCTGAAGTATTTTATTCTGGCATGCTTTGAAGATGAGATTTTATTGTTCACAGCTGTTGTTTAAAAATTAATTCTAGATTCTTTTAAAATTTGAAAGCAAATAAGGGTGTCTGTATGTTTGACATGAAATTAAACATTTTTCAATCTCTTGATCTGGGAAAGGATTATTAAGTTGAGGGGGGACAGTGTGCTCTGGCTCAACTGAGAATTTTTGAGAGATTTCTGTATCTAAAAATGCATTTTCTTCCTGGAAATCTCACTCAAGTGACATTGGTCAAAGACAATGAATCACAACCTTTGAGAAGCTAGACAGAAGTCAGATGAAGAGCAGACAAGCAAACATGCATGCAAACAGAAGAAATGTATTTCATTGCATCAGAAGACATACATCTGCGGGAGAACTGGCAGGTCAGCTTATTTAACCTCTCAGAACATGAAAGATGTTAAAAACTTTTAAAAAAAATCATCAGATGATTGTATAAAGCACTTTATGCACACCATATAATTCATCAAGGGAATCTCTGTCCCAAATATCACTGTAGCCAAGAGCCAGTAATAATAAAAAAAGCTGGCTTTCTGTACATGTAGAAGATCCAGAGTCAGGCAAGAAACAGCAGATAAAACACACGCATCTGGTCCTAAATCACCTGTTAAATGACGCCATTACAAACACATCTCATTTTAGAAAAGAAAGCAATTACCCAATACACAGAATTTTGGCCTTCCTTAACAACACCAGGGAGAGCAGAGAGAATGAACAGTTCCTTGGGTTTTGTCCCAGTACATCACTTTCTCTGTTGTAATCTGTATATTAACATACATTTTCCAAAATAAAAGAAGGAATTGGGATGTCTTCTCTCATTTCTAAATCTTTTGTAGGAATTAGAGAAAGGCTGAAGGATTTGTGGATTGAATTGCACCCTCAGCACCAAGCTGTGTATGATGCAGCAGACATGCTTGAGGGAAGGGATGTCATCCAGAGGGACCCAGATAGGCCTGAGGTGCAAACCTCTGGAAGTTCAGCAAGGCCAAGTACAAGGTGCTACACCTGCACTGGGGCAATCCCAGACACACCCGCAGGCTGGGCA